>VZUI01024070.1:0-10573 GCA_013401135.1 Cettia cetti | reverse complement strand
TTGTTTTCCAGCCTTCAGCCTTGGAGTCAGAAATTTCATGTAAACAAAGTAATGTTTACAGAACTGTTATCATGTTTCTGTGAAAGGACAATTGATGGACACTTTCTAAGACCAGTGGAGTTGAAGAGGTTGAACCTCAGTCTTCCAATCTGGTCTCCTTTTTAGAAATCTATATAAGTTGTAGAAAAAAATTAAACTTCCTCTTTTCCTGCTTCGACTCCGTGGTGATCACTGCATCTTCCTCGGGACAGCATTGCGCAACAGCTTCCATAGTGGTAGTTGTCTCACCAATTTTGCCTTGAGTATAGCCTTTAAGGAGCCTCTTTCCTCTAGTGGACTGAAATGTGTCTTTGTTAAACTCCGAACACAAATGTCCATTGATGAGAGTCGAAGCCTAAATGAAGAGTAGCTGATGCACTGAAACATATGTGAATTTTCAGACCTAAGTTAATGTCAGATGTCCTGTGTTGAACAGGAACAGTGGTAAATGCCATTATTTCCAACTGCTTTAGAATATGTGGGAAAATACAATGTAACTTAGGAGTTATGACGATCATTCAGTACAGTTCTGGAAGCACACCTGATTCTTTCCTAATAGCATAAAACAAAAACCTGGAGAATCAGACTAAGATTACAACAGCTTTGAGGAACCTTCCAGAACAGAGTAATGAGCTATATTGATCCTGGCTGGAAGGCTGTTGTACAGGGGAGCTACTGAGCACACAGCAGTTAATCTGAAAAGGCACAGACAGGTGCTACACTCCTCACTGCATGTAAATCTTCTCATTCATGCCTCTCTTGTGCTGGAAATACCCCTTGGCCATAGGATCAAACCAGCTAGTCATATAGTAGAGGAGACTGTAGGCAGTTCCCACTTGGCACCGCCCGCATCTTCTTGGCTTTATCTGAGACTGAAGGTGTTTTCATGATCTCATGAAAACACTTTTTTTCCTAGGAATAGAAAATACGTGTTGGCTTGTTCTCTTCTAATAAAATCCTGCAAGACCTCTAGAGACTATAATGCTCAAGAATGTCTTAGTGGAAAGCATCTATATATTGTCTATATATTGTCTATATATTCCCTGAAAGGAAGTCTGTGTGATGCTGCAAAACTCAATTTCCAGCATCTGAAAGACACTAAGATGATTCTACCTTTCCTCCTAGTGTTACCTTAATTACAGGGCATTTAAAAACAATGTATTATAGAACCAGAGAACATTTCCTTCTATAATCCTAACACCACTGTACATACAGACATATGTTATTAAGATCCATAATTCTAGCCCAGTGTATTATGAATGGGATTCAAGCCCCTCAGCTTGAAGCTGGATCTTAAAAGCTTAACATCCTAAAAGCTGGATGGCCTTCCCTGAGATGTGACTTGTTAAGTTTGATATAATGGGTCCAAATCTGCATGACTTTGGTTATATGTTATTCCAAAAGCATTTTAAATATTACTGCACTCCATTGAAAACTTGTTTTTCCAAGATGGATTGTCACTTGGAATCTTCCAGTGTCTTCACACAAGCTCTGCAGATTTACTCTATGTTCTCTAATGCGCCAGGTGGTACAAAGCCTAAGCAAAATCAAGTACTGAAAATCTATTAGAAGAAACAAATAGCAATTAATAATACAGAAGCTAGAATGTTATATTCAGCATTAAAAAGGGTTGTGTTTATTTCCAGACATTTGTCTGATCCTGATCTCTGTTATCTTGGATCATTACTTACCTTCTCATTTTTAACTCTGAAATTAAAAATATTTTCAATTGTAAAAGAAAACAAGCAAACACATAGATTCTTGGTGTGATGATTTTTGCTCTGCAGCTGTTCCCTAAAATGCTATTTAGTGCTGTTTACAGTAGTCACTTCCTAATATAATTCTATGATGCTGTCCATAATGTAAAGTGCATGCCTTCAGTTTTCCACATTCAGTTTAGTAGCAAGTCACCACTCACAACCAAGTGACAGATTATTCATGTCTTACCATAAATCACAAGTGTAACAAATTCAGATTTCAACATGTTTTTGTTAGCAACTTCACATGCAAAATATTTCTATCCATTTAATGAACTTGAGCTATTGAACTTTGAGCACCCTGAAAGCTCTTTTGGCATGTCATTCCAAATAGGCATGACCATCCAGCAAGGCTGAAAGCCCCCAATGGAGAAAAGATGAGTGTATTTTTTGAACTATACCTGCACTCGTACAACAGTAATTTTAGCTCTATTTTTTTTTTTAATTTACTGGAGAATGTGAAGATAAGATAAAGCTTACTGAAGCTTATGAGTGCTTCTCCGTTGCTCATGGGTTTCCATATATTATCGAAGAAAATGTTGAATTTAACTTATTTATTAAAAGGTACTTGTCATCTTATTTACATATATGTAGTTTAATAGTTTGTATCTTTCTGTAAGTAACTTTAGGTCACTTTACTATTATTGCACACATCTTCATTCCCTCTTTTAAAGTTATATTCTCTTCTCTGATTTCTCCTCATCATTTAGTCCCCATGAATTCTTAAAAACTCATGGCTGCAGATAATTCCCATCCACCCTATTTAATTTAACATTTTTATCTAACCTAAAGATTTAGCTAACCTTGTTAATGGGCTACTCTGCTCTGGCCAACACCTGCAATTCCTATATGATTTAAATTAACTGTTTTAAGAGTCCAGGCAACATGAAACTTCACTTTTCTAACTCTATCCCAAAATTTTTCTTATTTTATTATTTGTCATAAGCTCTTTCAGGCCTCAAGTCATTCTTTCTTTTGTATATTTATTTCTACCATTAACAAAAGATTTTGGGTTTTTTTGATCCTTTGCCAGTTACATAGTTCATATTTCTGACCTCTCTGCCCATCCTTGAGCTATGCTTTTTTATTCATTTCTGGTACAAAATACAAATTCTGTGACATTCTTGTTTACATACTTTTCTCTGTGTTACATATTTTACATATTTACACAATCTGGCAGGTCTTTGTTATATAAAAACACATAATGATTAATTGCTGAATTAGGGTTATTTTCTCTTAAGTCTTTATTATACACTCTTACAAGGATCTAACAAATAAACTGCAGTAGGTTTTGTAGTGTAAGCTTAAGATTTTATGACCTCTAAAATGTACTGCTACCTGTGTGAGAATGAAATAAAATGGTGTGAATTTCAGTTGTCGCCATTTACCATCTCCTTTCATGCTACTAGCAAAGCTGCTTGAAGCTGACATCAAAACATGTCCCACTTCTGTCACCTATGGTTTGTGGTCTTTATAAAAAAAAAAGTGTTGACTATTGGGAATATCAAACTTCTGCAGTTTATCTCCCAGAACCTTTAAAATTTGAGTTTCTCTTTAGGCTTGTCTTCTGTAAGAAACTGTCCAAATGTCCCTCATCTACCTCATGACTGTCACCAAGGACAGTGACTGGGATCCCAAGTACAGCAACCAAAACTCCCACAGGAGTTCTGGCCTGGCTGAGGTGGGATGTCTGCCAATTGTTGCCTGCAGGTGTGTTTGCTGGAACTGGTTCCCATGGGAACCCACAGGAACATGGACCGGTCACAGTGGATTGGCTCAGAACCAGTTTGTCCGGTCCTGTACCTGCTGTTCCCCTGAATGGACATCTGTCCTGTTCTCTCAATGGACTGATCTGTCCCATGCCTGTTATGTACCTCATATGGACACCCCCCACCTTTAGGCCTGTCACTTTGAAAAGACTAAAAAGAGACTCCCTAAGTTAACCAAAACTTGAGATCTCCCCACAGAAGAAGGCGGATCTACTGGTGGATGGCCATGAAGACTTCGTCTCTCCATTGGTAGTTATTTCCCTCTCTTTCTTTCTCTCACTCTTTCTTTCTCTCTCTCTCTCTTTCTTTTTCTCTCTCTCTCGCTCTTTCTCTCTCGCTCTTTCTCTCCTCTATTGCATTACCATGTTGTGGGCACTCTATAAAGGTAGGTTTTGATTAAAACTGTAATCTCTTGTGCCTTTTTGCACTCTGAGATCAATAAACGAACCATCACGACCCCTGCTTGCATTAGAGGATTGTGACATCTTCCCACTGGAATTTCTTCCCAGCATCTCAATTCCTAGCTTAGCTGATATTTTATTTAGTTTCTCACTTCACCTTCTGGCACAGTCTTCATTTTGTATAGATCCACTGGATCCTTCTGATGCCTGTGACATTCAACCCAAAAGCCTTAGTAAACTGCATTGTTCTATAGACTTCCTTCACCTTCTGACATGTTGCTCTTACCATATTCCATCATGAATGCCTTTTTTCCTGTCTTTTCCAAAATACCTTTTCTAGCTTAAATTCCACATTATCAAATCATGCCTTCTAATTCCTAAAAAAGGCAAACCAATCAAACCAAAACCTGTCCCTCTTCTTTCAAGTAGACAAAATTGTCAAAATTTCAGCTTCTTTCTTGTTTTTGTTGGGCTTTTTTTTTTCCTTCCTCTAGACAGCTTGAAAAACCTGATTTCCATCTGAGATAGGTGCTCAGGCAAATCTCCCAATGTGCAATGTATGAGTTCCTTGTCTATTCCTTATTCTCTATGCCCATTCTGAAAAGACATGCACTGCTATTTCTTGTAAAAATCACACAGTATTGTTACAAAGCACGAGTATTGTTATAAAGAACATGAACATACAAAAATAAAAAACGCTCTGTTCTAATCTTTATCTGCCTTGAAAATAATTACTTGTCCATGCAGCCCGAAGGTGGTCTGCGCATCTAAAGCCACGTATTTTCAGTGCATTATGTACATAAAGGTTACCCAATTGAAGAATGGAGTTAGACCCAGAGATGCAACTTGTATCCCTGTTTATCTTAGGCTACAGTTAAATCAAAATTGTATATTTTCATTATGTACCTTACAGCAAGTCTATAACCATTTCAATACATAGATATCTGACACTTGAGAAAACTGAAATTTAACTATGTTAATAGCACCCTTTTCTTTTGAAATGTCTTCACTTTGCAGCACTAATTTAGGATCCATTACTTTCAGTTTTTTTCATGTTGGATAATACCTCAGCACAGAAATTTACCCATTGCTGTGCTACTCAATGCCAGGGAAGAAAATGAGTCATACAGATTTACATGAACCAACAAACATGTAATTCTTCAAGTGGAATTGCTGATTTTCAGTCTCAAAAAGGTTCTACCTTATCAAGAAATGTCTGCTGTTCATGAACATCAACAAATAAATATATTCTAACAAAAATGTGATAATAGTTTGGACATGCATCAATTCTCTCCCAGAATGGAATTAGACTAGATTGGTTTGTTCAGCTTCACGTGTACCAAGAAGCAGGGAAGCATGCACTGTGGAAATGTGTTCAGTAATATTACTAATCTGAAAAAATGTTTTTTTCCACTGCTAGGACAGATGTCTCCTGCCATCAGGAAAATATTTTTTAAAAATGTAGACATGCATAAGATGGATAAAGAGGACAGAAACCTCTCTTCTAACTCAACTGTTGTAGTCCTTTTTAGGTTGTACTCTGCCATTCATTACACTGGATTTGATTGAGATTCTAATGATAATCTCATTTTATTTCTTTATTTCCAATCTAACATTCAAAGCTGGATATTATCCATATATTCACCTTCACTGAGACGGCAGCAGGAAGTTTTTGAAACTCCCAAGGGTCTGAGGCCACACGATCAGAGCCCTTTGAGTTTCCTCAGGACTCAGCCTTGTGACGACTTAAGGGAGAGAGAGGCAGCCTCGACCCAGTTGTCCGAAAAGGGATTTTAATTACACGAAAACAGCAAACAATAAGGCATCCACTGTATGGGAGCAAACGGGACCAAAGCAGTAACCAGGGGCCAAAGGCAAAAGGCAGGGTTTAGGGTCCAACAGGGACCCTAATGCACCAGTCACCCTGCTTTTCAGCCTTCAAAATTTGAGTCAGAATTTTCTCACACATTCTCATGTAAACAAAACAATGTTTTTTGTAAATATCTATCTTGATTACATTCTTTTCTGTCGGAGGGACAATTGATGGACGCTTCCTAAGACCAGTGGAATTGAAGAGGTTGAACCTCAGTCTTCCAATGTGGATCTATAAAAGCTGAAAGAAAAAATAAAACTTCCTCTTTTCCCGCTTTGACTCTGTTGTGGTCACTGCGTCTTCCTCGTGACGGTAGTGAGCCAGCCAGGTGGGGTGGGGAGATAAGGTGGGGTCTGAGAGAAAGGTCCAATGGGGGACAACCATGAAGAATAATAAAATTCTTGCACCAAACCCCAACCTATGGTAACACAGAGAATGAGGAACCTTCTAGCAACATTTGCCTACTTGAACATGTGAATAAGCTTCTTGCTTATGGCATTTTGCATGGGGTTTCCCAAGGCATTTTTCCAGGGTTCTCTTCTTCCCCAGGGAAACCACCTCTACAGTTTTTTTTAGATGCAATGTGGACAACACCAAGTACAATATAATTTTGCTGATTCTGAACTATATACTTCTATACACTATTTCAGTTACTAAAGAATTCTTCAATTTTTGATTTTAAAAAATGCACCCAGAAGTCTTCTCTCTACATTACACTAGGGGACTTTGCAGTCACTCTCCATTTGCCATAAAATGCAATGCAGAGCCTCAGAAAATCTTATGCAAACTTTATGACATTTGCTCTGAATTCTGGTAAGATTTAAGAATACCAACAGAGAATAAAAAAAGACTTAAAATGTGTCTTTGTTACTTGAAATTTTTATTTTTATACAGAATCACTATAGTTAGAGAAACCAAAATGCCATTTTGTCAATGACATGTTTCTTACTAATTAAAATG
The DNA here is from genome assembly GCA_013401135.1 of Cettia cetti. NCBI lineage: Eukaryota > Metazoa > Chordata > Aves > Passeriformes > Sylviidae > Cettia > Cettia cetti. The sequence continues at coordinate 3,774 of VZUI01024070.1, read as the reverse complement.
TGAAAGAGAAAACTCCTCACCACGTGGGACATGTCTTTCAGTGAGCTGGGATTGTGTTGTAGTGTTCTCTTTTTTTGCTTTATTTATAATTTGATTTATTTAATGCAAATATCTCTCTTCTTGGGAACTCAGAAAGTCTCTTCTGGTTTCTCTCTCTCAATGACTCATTTCTTTATCCCCATTCATAAATACAAAGCTTAGAGAAAGTATTTAGAACCTGAGACTAAGAGAGAGAAATGTAATTTAAGAATATTTATGTTATTTCTGTATCAGTGGATAATTTTGTTAGAAATGCTTCTGCAAGGGAAGCAACAGAAAGTAGTTTCAGGCAAAATCAATAAAAGGCATCAGTAGCTACATGACTTACATATAATTACTGCCCTTCTAGAAAGTGATACTGCATGAGGCAGTCTCTAGCTCTCTCACTTCCATAAAAACTTGCAATCACTCTCATTAGAAATTCATCACTAGTTTTCACAATTATCATTTGCTTAATAAAATTAAGCCAAGTAAAATATTCTGTAAACCCAGGGACAGGAAAAATTTAGAACCGGAAACCCAAACTAAGATTATAAAAAATTGAAGCACATTTTAGGCATAAAAGAACAGTTTAAAATAATGCCTTTTCATATAAAGTGCATAAACAAATAATAATTTATTGGTTTTTTTTCACACAGAGTGAAAATTATGGAAGTGTCATTCTTGAAAACAAATTCCCAGTCAGCGTGAAAGATAAAGTGAAAATTTTGCCATAATGAAGCTCATTATATTCAGGTATTCTTTTCAACAGCATAACTGTAGGACACCATGGAAGCATACCATTTTTTCCCCCAGTGGCAAATACATCATTATAAACAAATAAGAGAAATGCTTTTCTTTCATGTTGACTAAAGTATTAAAAAATACCTAACTGTAGATCTAGCTCTCACTGATAGGTCTAAAGTCTTAAAAACAACTTTAATATAATAAATAAAATTATAAGTACATATTACACATAAATATATATCATTTATATAATAATAAAATAAAAAAATATAAAAACCAAAATTGTCATCTGAAGTTATACAACTCTGTGCTCTCATGGCAACAACACCATGGAGAGTCAAGGGAACTTAACAAGGAATCCCTACAAACATTTAAGATATTTAAGATTATCAGTTGTATATTCCACACTCCCTATCCATTCCTCATAATCTGGGGCACACTCTGAAGCACCCTCTCTCAGTCTTCAATCACAAACACATCAGAAGTTCCAAGCAAAACAACTGGTGAAAATGCAGTACACAGTTATAAGGCAATAGCATATGATCAAAGAGCAGTATTTCTCAACAATACAGTTCTATCCTTCCATCCCAAATCTGGAGTTCACAAATCTAGTTCCTGAATATTTCTTTTTCACTAACTATTCTCATTAATTATTCTCATTAACTATTGTGATGGACCGCACAGAATGATTTTTAATGCAGTCCCACCCTGCAGTGAGTTAAAAATAAAAAAATTTCCACTAGATTTCATTACTTTGACAGGTTTGCTAATTTATTTACTAAATAGACTAAGCACGAATGAACATCAGTCTGGAAAGAAAGGGAAAAATAATGTCTCAGCATCACATAGGAAAGGCCATTTCACAAGAGATATCCGTATTAGACACAGAACTTCTTTGGATTTGACATTCCCTTTTTTTTTTTTTTTTTTTTTTTTTTTTTTTTTGATTAAAAGGACCTGGCTTAAAATAAACAAATGCAGAACAAAATAGGATGGATCTGGTGATATAAGAAGATGGCTGGCCCTCTGTGCAATCTCTTACCAAAAAAAAGAAAAAGTGAGGAATAAAACAGCAGCAGAGGTATTACAAGGTATGTTCATGTACAGATTGTTGCTAATTACTTTTAAAATTAAAGATATGTTGGTTTTTAGGAGCATACTGATTCATGGAAGCTGGTGCAAAATGCCAGCAAAATGCACAAAAGGTATTAATTGCAATGAGCATACTTGTATACTTGTTGTTCAGTGGCCTCACAGAGCAGATGAAGGCATTCATCTTCCTGTGTAGGTATGAAAATAATAATGAAAAAGTTAAAAGCAATTAGAACAAAATGGTAATGGTACATTTGTGCCACGTATAACACACTTTTTATGTTATCACTGAGTCAGTACAGCATCCATTCCAAAAGGGGCTTTTTGAAGATACCTTCTGGAAGATTATAAAAAGGTAGCTGTGGTTCATTAGGTGAAGATGCAACTTGCAAGGTATAGAATGAATTGGGGTTTTGCTACAAGTTATCCTTTTCAGAAATTGCATTTTCAGTAAACAACAATCATCTACTTATTTTACAGTTCTTGTTGTTTGGGGTTATAGCATAAAATGGAGACATCATTTCACTACACCTATACCTAAAGCAATAAATCCTAACATGTTCTGTGGCCCCCAGAGGTGAGATCAATTGCACTGGGCTAGGAACGTGATGGAACAGAATATTCCTAATCTCTGATAAGATGAGAGAAAAACTATTTTTTTCACTAACTTTATTATCATCTGATTTACTCCCCAACAGAGAGAATAATTCTGTAATGTTTTGGTTAAGGATATGTTTAAAGCTTGGAGTGTTTTAAAGGGAAATGTTGTATAGCTACACATACACCAAAAAAAAAAAAAAAAAAAAAAGGAAAGAAAAAAAATACATTTAACTGTTTTATAAAAAAATCAGAAAAAACCCTCCATCACTACCACTAATTTCATAATATAAATGGCATTTGTAAAAGGCACATGTTAAGTGTATCAAAAAGTAATTAAAATTTATCCCTTCCTCTGCAGTTCTACAAAACAATTGAATTTGGAGTTCAGTAGAGCAGAGAAACTATTACTTTTTCTAATGTCATTTTAGGAGACTAAGGTAATATAATAGAAAAAGGCAGGCTATATTTAAAGGTAGCTGCATAGATGCAGTCTCATTCAACTGCAGACAACTTTTAAAGGCCATGAGTGATAGAAATTCAGGTGTTAATTCTCCTTCATCAATAGAATCAAATTTCATTTGGACTCCGCTACAATTACATGCATAAAACAGGAAATTACATACTAAACTGTCTGCTTCTTATATGCAATTACCCCTTCTGTACAAAAGTGTCATTTTTCCAAACTTAAAGTTCATCAGCATTAGGTAAACACTATTTTTTCTGATAATCAGACCGCGTATGAATAAAAGAAAGAGCCCTTATTCTAATTACTCCTATTCACTTTAAATTTTTCCTCCCAGACCAGTCCATACTGTATTTTTTGCTTGTAACTTCTCCAGCAGAGGATGCCCCGTCTCTCCACCCTGCTTCCCACATCCCCTATTTTGATTGGCCCCTAGGACAAGCCAGGACATGGGGCCTCTGGATGCACCCATGACCAGACAGGGCAGAGCTGAAGAATGGCTCTAGTTCTCTTCAGAAAGTCTGTGAATTTCTTTAATGGCTTGAAAAATAGCACATCATGCTAGGGATTCATCACTGTAATAACCAAGGTGTCCTAGGTTAAAATGTAAAATGTGCCCAAAGTATGTATTCTGTCACCATCTTCATGAGCTGTTGAAACCAGGTGGGGCAGTGTTTCCCTTATCTGCTGCTAATGGCTCATCAATGCCTTGCCACATGACTCACAGATAACGCCCCTGGGAGCTATCTCTGTTTAATGGGCTATCAAGCACCCATCACATGACTCATAGAATGATATCAGCCCATTGTGAGGTGCTCCTCCCAGGGGGAGGAGCCAAGCATTCCCACATGGAT
>VZUI01024068.1:0-15245 GCA_013401135.1 Cettia cetti | reverse complement strand
GCACATGTACAACCCCCCACCCCATGTACCTCTGACAACCATTGCTGAGGCACAACAAAACCCATTGGCTCCTCACACTAGGTTGGTTGGTTGTCTTTTGTTTGTCTTGGCTACATGTTGGTTTTGTTTAATTTGGTGGTTTGTTGGCTTTTTTGTTTGGTTGGTTTGGTTTTAATTAATTTTCAACTCTGAATTTCAAATTAAGGATTTCAAGAAGCTTTAGCAAAACTTTGTGGCTGGACAATGGATCTTTTTCCAATTAAAGTCTCTTCATGTAATACAGATTGAAGGTACACCACTTTCATAGGATTAGACATGGAAATGTGATTGCAGATGCATAATGTGGTTTTGCCATTCCTGTTTATCTGCTTGAGGTATGATTACAGCAAAATCAGTTTTGATAAAACATAGATAGAAAATAATTTAGTTAAAAGTGCAGAATATTTCCTGCTATGATTATAATATAATAATAATGATTATCTGGAGATAAAGGAGTTCATGTACTCATGCAAATAAAAAAGGATGATGCTTTCCTTCACCAATTAAAATCACACCTTAATTGAAAATATAAAACAGTCACAAAAACAATTACAGCAGTAAAGCCATGTTATGTGAGTTCTACATCTTATCTGCAAGCAAAATTTACAAAATTATCAAAATGGATCAGGAAAATATGAAAATTGAACAGTGGTAATTCCCCCCCCCCCCCCCCGCACTGTGTTACAGAAATGAAATCGGCTAACATGTATACATTAAAAAGGTTATATATATTTATATATACACACACACACACACATATATGTGTATATATATCAAAGTTAAGTCACAGCAGTATACACCCACAAAATGTCTTTAGTCATGTTTACTCTGCATAGTCAAAATGGGCAAAATAATTTTCAGAGCAACATTAGCAAAATAATTCTAAGAAAATCAAACCACTATTTTATATAGAAAAAATGAAAGATGAACTCCTCTCTGCACACACACACAAGATACAATTAAGATTCCTTGTATCCATCTGGATACAATGTATCTGTGGATTTAAGAGAGAGAACCAGCTAGCAGAATAGAGTACATGACTTTACTTCCCAAATCGTAATTAATCAAGAATAAATGCATTTGTACAAAGAACCAGAAACTTGTCATGAGAACTGCACATGAAAATGATCTCAGTAAATTAAAGAAACCATTTTTTTTTCCCTGAGAGACAGAGCAGTAGGCAGCAATATGTTTCAGTGCTCTTTGGAAGATCCTTTCAAGGAGGATGGAGAATCTAAAGGTCATGTCATTGAAATAATGCAATCCAGGGTAACTAGTGTCATCTGTATAATACAGTAGTCTCACTGTTAAATTGGGTAAGGAGGGTTTTTTCACTTTTTGAAGCTGACCTGCATATTAGAATGAATCAACCATCAACCTATCATTTTTTCAATGTCAATTTTAGCTGATGAAATGTAAAAAAACTTTTATGAGATGCATGATGCCAGTTTCAAAAGAATGCACATATATATACTCTAACAACAGAGAAATTATATCTGTTTTAAGAGGTCACAAGCTCCTACATTTGCAATAAAGAAAATTAAAATATGAACCTCTGTGGACAAAAAAAACCCTCCACAACAATATTCATCTCTTCTTGCTGCCTGTGGAAAGAAATGCTATCACTCAAACCCAATTTTCTCCTATTTTTTTTTTTAAGGACTGAAACATAATGAAGCAGAAGAGAGCATCCAGTAGAGTGTTTGTGTGATGCAAACCATTTCTCCTTTCAGTATTTTACTTCCAAGTCGCTCCAGTTCTAAGGTGACTGAACCTGTTTCCATTAGGGTGTCTTCAAAGCTGGGCACTACTGTAAAAATAAGAAGGCAAGAGTAGGTGAAAAACATAAGAAGAAGGGAGAAAATTAAACTACACATAAAAGGAGTTATTTGTAAAAGATAAGTGCCTTCCTGTGTATAGATTACTGAAGTTACCTGGAAGACTTTGTCAGATCATCAAAAAAACCTTCATGACTTCATCTGGGTTCCTGTACTGTGGCACCCCACATAATTTGGAACAACCCAGGACCTCAGGTCATATATGCAGGGAAGGAAGACATTATAGGGGACTCATGAAGATCCCCTAGCCTCCTGGAACAACTGATCTTGGAACTCGAGGTTTACAATTACTATAATAGACTTTTAGACACCTCTTTTACATGAAGACTGAAAGAAAGTAAACACATATAGCACACATAGCAGACCTCTACCTTTAGACACCTAATCTGCTCATGTCTATTGGCATTAGAGGCATTTAAAATATCTAAAATGTTCAAGAAGAACCTGAAGATTGTTCCTGAAAGACACAGATGGTCTACACATTTATTTGTCATATGTGCCAACTAAAATATTTAGGACACTGAAGAGTTTCTCAAAAGACACAGTGGGCAACTGAAATTAATTTCTTAATGTCAAGCTGCATACTCTCAGCAAGTTTAATCCCTCTGAGGATGAAACAGTGCTAGAAAGTGAGAAGCTTGAGTTGTTCTTGGAAACTCAGGAGGTGGTTTTGGCTTCTAAGGCACTACCCCTTTGTATTTTGCTGACAAAAGTGGAACAAGAGGATCTGTGCTGGTAGCCTCTGTCTTGTTTCTGTCCACTGTCATTCAGAATTCAGTAAATTATTTGGGTAAGTCTTCAGCAGTGAATTTCACAAGTTAACTATATTTTGCTCAAAATATTGTTTAATTTCCTGCACAGGTAAAAAAGTGTTGTAAGCTGGAACAAAATACTTTCATTGGAAAGAGTTTGGTGTTTCCAAAATGTCTTCATATATTCTTGAATTTTCTTTATATTCATATGCAATTACTGTATGAGCCTTTCAAGCAACAATACAGTAATATCAATGCTTAGTTATTTCACAGTCACTTAATGTTCTTTCTGTTAAAAGATCTATACATTGGTTTAAGTCCAAACTTGGAATTTGATGTGCCTAAAGTTTAAAAAGTTAATCAACATAGAAAGACCCTCAGTTTACATTTTTAAAATTGTATTTTAGATATTAGAAAGGATTTAAGGAATAGATTTCACATTGCATATTACTACTATATTATAAATTCAAACAGCATTTAAGTGAAAAATAATATTGTATAATTTATACTTTATTTTGAAAATGGTGTTTTGCAGTACGATGCTGCAAAAAGTAACACTACTATCTCTCTTCTGTATAGTGGTCTCTAATGTAGACTCTTATCCCTTACTTTGAAGTCCATAAAAGTTTGCAAATTCCCCAGCAAGTGTTAAGTTAGCCTAAGAAATGCTTTGGGAAGAAAAGAAAATCCTTAGCCATAAAGTGGCATGAAACAAGATAAACAAACAAACAAAAAAAAAAAGCGGGAGGGGAGGGAAACATATTTTCTAAAAATGTTTGGAATGCATTTTTTGGTCTTTTCTAGAGTAGAAAAGCCTATGGAAATAATAGACTGTAAAGTCTTAAAAATATTCTCTTTACATTTTCCTTAGACTTGATGTAGTCAAGTCACTTGAAAATCTCTCCAGTGCCAAATAACACTGTGTGTGTGTAACAGTTTCTGAATAGCAACAAAACCTTTACTACAGAATAACAAATTTGTATTTTTTTGGTCAAATAGAAAAACAATAGTGAAGTATAGAATTTTGTGCAGATGCAAAGAGAGAAGCATAGCCACAAAAACATAGAGATAAGCCAAAAAAACTTACTAAAAATGCAAATCTAATTGCTAAGTAGCTTAAACAATGAAACCCAGATTTTAGTTACAATAAAGAAAATTCAGAATTGTCATTTTATAAATTTAAGCTGTATTTTGGATATCATTAACAGTTATTTTAGCTCCTATTAATAGATATATTAAATGGTCTAATACTGTACAACCATCTTATAGGGGCTGGGCTTCTTTTCTGGTTATTTCTTGTGTGTGAATAAGGTTCTGATTAGGTCTAAAAATTACAAGGCAGGACTGTCTTTTTTAAATTTGCTGGATAGAACTTACACACACAGAGAAGTTATATGCTGTAATACCTTCACATGAGATAAAGAACAGGTATGTCCTTTTTCTATGTCAGTACATATTTTGGTATTCATGCTTCCATTAGTAAAATAAAAGAACAGGTTAGAAATTAGAAAATGGCAAGTATTACAAGAAATGAGAAATTATGCAAACACTGAAGTTACTATTAGTGACTATTGCATAATAGTATTAGTGACATTTCCAGCCCCACTTTCAAAAAGTAGTATAGATGTTTGGTACTTTTTAGTGTTTTTAAAGAATGCAAAATAAACTGAGTAAAAGTTAGAAGACTTAGATAATAAATGTCCAAAAGAAATACATTCTGTCTCTAACTAGATTTTCAACAGAAAATGTGTGATAACTTGTTTAATGATTTTGGAAAAAAAGTGTAGAAAAGCTGGCTAGTACTACTATTTCATTTATTTGTAATATTAAAGAGATGACTCTAGAATTCTATGAGTGTCAAGTAAATGATAAAAAAGATACAAGTGGCTGAATAATACAGAGATTTTTGTAGTCAAAAAAAAAAAAAAAAAAGAACAGAAGGAGAAGCAAAACAGAATCACAGATCTGTTAGGTTCAATATCAATCATTTCCAAACCTTATCCATAACAAATATGCTCCTCAGTAGTGGTTTTGAAAAGGATTAAAAACTCCTTCAAAACATGAGTCCTGTGCTGCTGTAAAAAAGGATTGAGAAAAAAAAAGTTATTACTTGACTACATTGATTTGTAGAACATATTTAACATTCTATTTCCAAAAGCTGAAAGAAAAGCAAGCAAACAAACAAACAAACAAACAAACGGAGTGAATTTCCAACTGCATCATTACATATTGTTGTTTTGGGAGGAAAAAGTTGTTTGTGTTATTTAGCCAACTGTCAGTGCTATATTGCTATCATTTAAAAGTAACAAATGCTCTATGATGTAAACTGGACACAATGTTCTCATCAGCCCACAAGCCAGCTGCATTTTCTATCCTTAGGTTTTTAGTGTCTATAGAACAGTGAAAAACTGCAACAATTTTTCCTTTCTGTTGACAACCTCTATCAGCTTCCAGTGGTACCAAACCTAAACTTAAATTTTTTTCACAGATTTTTGTTTTCGGTATTGAAATATACAAATATATATTTGCACATATATTTTAATTACTGTAAACCCTGATCAAGGTAAGAAGCCATTCCAATCATATCAAGAGCTCTGTCTGCAGCAGCAGAATTGATACAAAATTCCAGGCTGAAGGTCAACTTAGTGTTTTGTGTATCAGCTTAGTGTTTTGTGTAAGCATGAAAAACTGGACAGCATAAATGTAAGTGTAAACACCTCAAAGACTTCTTGTGTATTGCTTACCAACAAAAGGGTGTTGGCCTTGGTGATTTACAACTGAAAAACTATCAGCTTGTCTTGAATTCTTTGGATTATTTGGTAAAGCTCATGTCCTTCATAAGACAGGAAGTGGTTTCATTACTTACGATATGCAAAAAACCCAAAAAAAACCCAATACAAACCCAAAACCATGCGATAAAAATTAATGCGTTGTTCATTTTTTTTTTTTTTCTTTGCTTGGGATATAGGTACAATAGTATTTGTGAGCTTTATCTTTACAGACTTACAAACTCAATGTAACAAAAGGGACACTTTGAAATAAAAGTTAGTACATGCAGATGTGTACTTGGTGGTATCTTACTCCTATAAATTATATAGTAATTTTGGAGAATGAAATATTCAATTATCATAATGATGATAAAATACATTACTATAGCCAAAATGACTGCTCCTCAAGAGATAAATTATGAACTTCTATAGAACTCTGATGCTGATATTTTAAAGAACTAATACTTGCCTGAATTTAATATAACACACTTAACAAATAGTCTTCCAGAGCCCTAAGGATGTATATGAGCATCTACATTTAACCACCTTAAACCCTGATGGCTTCTCTGGGACTCCAAATAAGTAGTACACATTGCAACACTAAATTATTTTGGATTATTTCTCTAAATAAAATTATCAGTGTTACATTGCAGATACATATTTTGTTATAAACACCATAGATCAATATTTAGATTTAAATATTAAATCAGAGATGGTAAGAAGTTAAGACTTCATGAGTGGAACTTGTTGCATGTCCTCTCGGGACCTTCTTGAAATCATTATAGGAATTTGGTGGTAATGCATTTGAGTGATGTTAAGATAAAATAAGTACTTACATAATCTTTATGCATTTTTGATGCACATAATTTTTGAATAAATATTTGTCAAAAGCAACACTAAATTTTTCTAAGTATGTTAAAATATGCAATTATGAAAAGAAAGGAACACATGGGAGGATGTATATTAACAATTTGGACTAAACTTGAATGAAAGCTGGGATTGAGAATGGGGAAGCAATTGAAAAAGCAATCAATTTGCCTTACTTATTACTAAGTAAACAGAAAAAATATTGCTGTAGTAACTATACTCAACAGCTAGTACTAAGACCAAGTTAGCATAGAAATTTCATATTATTGGTTAAAATAAAGGAGGGTTAGTAGAGAAGTCCTTGTATTTTCACATTCTAGGGCATAAATGCTACTTTTGCACATTAAAACTAGGAAAAAGTTAAGTAAATGGTTTAAGGTAATAATCTCTTATTAACAGAAAGTCATTAAGAAATATCTGCATTTATAAACCAAAACCTTGAAAATATTGAAGTAAGCTTTTATGTACATTGCTTCTGGTTTTCTATGAAAATGTCATTAGTGGCATAAGACCACACACAGTTCAAAAGGTATATTATTTTCTATTTCAGTTAAATAAAGTGCTGCAAAATTTTTTGAAAACGCCTTCTCTTAATAGATTGCTGTAGTGATCCATGGCAGCATACATGCATCCCACACAGTGATCTTTTGAACAACTCCAATTCATCACAGGAAACAGAATGTGTAACTTTCTACTTCAGAAAATATGGATCATTAATATTTGAATAAAAACACTCTCAGTTTCTAGTGTTCACTGTCTTAGAAGACTGTGCTTAAACACATCATTGAAGTGTTTCTTGTTGATAACACATTAAAACCACCAAAATAAAGTCTTTTGAATTGTTATTATTTATTTGCCGTGAAAACTGTACTAACCAATGTGTAGTCTATGTAATGGATAGGAAGGATGAAAATTGAACAATTAAAATATGTTTAGATGCGCATTCTAACTTCCTCTATTTTTCTTGATATTGATAAGACTTGACATGTCCATTAAGACACGAAGCTCTTCTGGAAGTTCCATATTATTATTGATGGTGGAAGTTACTTTACTCAGTAAAGTAACTTACCTCCTCTCAGGTAGCTGTAGAGAGCTATAAGGTCTCCCCTAAGCCTTCTTTTCTCTGAGCTAAGCAACTCCTGCTCCCTCAGCTGCACCTCATAAGGCTTGTGCTCCATACCCTTCACCCACTTCACTGCCCTTTCTGGACGTGCTCCAGCACCACAATGTCCTTCCTGAACTGAACTGGAGACCAGGCACAAGGGATGGCCTCACCTGTGCCGAATACAGGGAAAGAATCACATCCCTGGTGCTGCTGGCTGCAATACTGCTTACGCAGGCCAGGATGCCACTGGCCTTCCATGCCACCTGGGCACATGCTCGCTCACGTTCAGCCACCACCTCCCATTCATGCCAACCAGCACCCTCTGCCACCCTCCAACAACTCGTCCTCATCCTATAGTGCTGCATGGGGTTGCTGTGGCCAAAATATAGGACCTGACTCTTGGTCTGGTTAAACCTCATACCACTGATCTCAGCCCATGGGTCTAGCCATCCCTTTGCAGAGCCTTCCTACACTCCAGCAAATACACACTCCTATGTAGCTTGGTTAATCCATGAATTTGCTGAGGGTAGAGTTGATCCACTCATCCAGATCATCAATAACAATATTAAAGCCTCATTTACTTTAGAGCAGTAAAATAAAATATCATCCTGAAAGTGATTTAAAATTGTTATTATTCCAACAGAACACCTCCTAGATGGCAGCATTAGAGAAAGAAATTATTTACCTTGAATAATTAAATACTCAATTTGCCTTTGAAAATCCCTGGAAGCACCATTTTCCCTTTTTTTTCCCCTTTCATATTTTAGGCTAATGCATCCTAAACAGTGGTGTGTTAATAGAAAAAGAAGCAGTTTTAGTACATGACGAACAGATTCCCATCATCACTCTCATTTCCATGTTAACATATATACAGTTCTCAACAGTTCCATGGCTACCTTGTTACTCTTGTTCTAGACTGTCAGTGCCAAGAATGAGTGTGTGTGTACACCTATGAAATTTTTCCCTGCCTTGGTGAACACTAAATTTATGAAGGGGCATGCTTAGATGATATTGAATTGGATGATTCTTAATCAATACCCATCTGCCCAGTCTGTTTTAATCTCAAATATGAGAATGTAAGGGAATAAATCAAGTTTATCTGTAGCACATTTCTTCTAAATGATGCTTGTGAAATCAAAAATTAAAGATGCTGGAGCTATTGCAAGCAACATCTTTCTTCTCAGGAGGTAGAAGGCCTTTCTGTATACAGGCCTACTACTCAGTATGACTTCTCTGGTACACCAAGAGAATTCTACTGATTCCTTATCAAGTTCTGCTTCCCCATCTTGCCTCCTGGCACCCAGTCACTTCTTTCTGATGTAACTCCAGTGATGATGTTTTATCTATGGGACAATGTGAAAGGTATGGGAAGTGGAATTCAGTCAGAGATTATAAGCTGCATGAATACATAGGAAATGTTCCTTGGGTTTTATTTTTAAATCCTTCAGACTAAAGGAACAGCTTGCAATATTCATTTATTCTCCTATTTCTATCCTTTGCTCAACAGTTTACTCTAGATTCTTCAGTATCCCACTATTTCTACTTCTACTGTTCATTTAAATGTTAAAAAGATTCATCTCAACTGCAGAAGCTGTTCAAATACCATAAATTACCAGACTTAATGCAAAGAAATTCAGAGCTTAGAATGAAGCTCATCATGCTATCTATGCATGCATGACCCCACTTCAAGTATTAAACTGGTCTCAAAACAATGACCATTCTTTGTTGCAATATTGAAGCTTAACTAGATGAGATGTGGGGCCCAATTCTGATCCCATTAAAATCAGTGGGATTTCATTCTTAGCAGGATTTGAATATAATTATAAATGCTTTCATTTTTCATAAAACTTACCTATTTTTATTCAGTCTGTTCACGCAGTGATACTTATTTCAAAGGTTATGTCAGAGCAACGAATTTAAAAGAATCAAAGGAAAAAAAAAGAAGAAACTCTGTTCTTGCTCATTTCAGTATTCTTCAAAGTGACATGGCTAAATATCTCAGGAGGGATTTCCGGGATATGCTCGGACATGAGTTAGCATCGTACTTTGCTAATAGAACTTGAAATAAAGAAGACTCTTGAGAACCAGGGGACTTAGACCTAGACCTGCCAAAATTAGGTCTCTCATTTAAAAATTCTGATTGTGTGAGCTGCAGTCACAGAAAAGACTTCATTATGTAGCAGAAACTGAGGCAAATATCAAGTCTGACAAGTTTATTAAAACTCTTAAAAATCTTTTTAAAAATAATTATTCTTTGAAAAAACCTGTCACTTTATAAAATTAATTTCTTGAAAATATTAATATAAATATTGTGAGATAACTACAACAGGATGCTGAGCCTGTAGGATAATTGGTGGACTTTGTTTGTGCTCCATATTTATATTTTTTTGCTAATTCCTCTTTCCTTTTTGATTTTAATGGTACATTAGTATCCTTTAAAAATGTGGCAAAGGGTATCTCTAATTGTCTTTGGTGAGGTCCTGACCTTGTAAACAATTTACTGTAAGTGGGATGCTGAATGCACTAGCTGTTACAGTGAAATAATTCTTCTGCATGAATTCAGATTGAGGTCAGTTGAAAGAGTGGGACACATGGAAATGCCATGTTGGTAAATGTAGCTGTGCCAGTCCTTGCAAAGTTTTGTGCAGTGACAAAAGGTCGTGCTGCATCTGATGTGCACCTAATGCTGCATGTCTATTAGAAATGGATGATATTAATATTATAAAGTAGTAATATAATATATAATCACATTGTAAGAATAGTAATATTTTCATCCCTTTAATTATTTAGTCATGCAATTAATTGTCCATCCTTCGTGCTTGAAATTGACCTTTAGTCTTAAAGAAGTCTTTATTCTTTACATTATAGAATATTCTTTAAATAACTGAATACTTTTTATAGGAAGACTAACTTCTGTATTTCAATCTAAAACCACAATTAAGTCTTATTAATTCCCATTCCCAAGTGAAACTAAAAGTCAGCATGTTGGGAAGAAGCTTTTATTTACAGTATTAAAAGCTATTTTGGGGATATGGAAACAACCAGCCATAAAACCTTAAAATTCCACAATTTTTAAGTGAGAGGAAGATCACCTCTTGTGAACCTTTAACAAGTGACAATCTACTCCTAGGCAGTCTTATATAAATGTATCTATTCTTGATTCAGAAGTTTTAAGGCATGAAAAATTTATCACATCGTCTTGAAAGATGAGCCTGTGGTTAACTGCCTTTAAAATTAAAAATATTTAATTGTGCTGATGAATTGACTGTAGGCAGTACTGCACATAGCTACCCACGTCAGGACACGAGAAAGATTTTGCTTGTACTGTAATTCTTTACCTGTTTATCTATGAGTGTCACAAAAAGCTGTCCTTTGGCTTTATTACTCTTGCTTTCTAAGGCAATAGTTTGTGTATCAAATTTCTTTACTTATCAAAATGAATGACAAATCTTTCCACTTATCTATTATTCATGAATTCCAATAAGTAGTGTTAATCATATCATACTAAGTAATTTAACCTGTTTTAAAAATTAGAGGTACAGGAAGGAAGGCTGAATGTAAAAGGCTGTCAAGATTTCTCCATTTTTTTTGTAGTCATTCCCAAAAAACTCTGATCTACTTTCAGTAAAACCAAAGAGGCTAATCAGTAAAAACATTCCTTTACAAGTGTTAAAGAATTGCCAAAAGTCAAGATGAGAACTGTGGTGTGGGAATGGGCAGAACATCCTTCCAAATACATTAAAATATTGACTGACATAAACCACAGAGTAAGCTCAAGGAGAAGGTGCACTCTTGATTTTGGGGTTTTTTTTGTTTGTTTTATGGGGGGGGGGGGGGGGGGGGGGGGGGGGGGGGGGGGGAGTGTTGTGAGGTTGGTTTTTTTGTTTGTTTGTTTATGTTCAGAACTGGGAGCGGGAATAGCATAGAAACAACAGGCATGAGGGAGGAAAATCAGAAAAGAAAGAAGGCAAGACCACTTAAGTTCTGGCTTCTCTCACCAGTGAGTTCTCAAATCTGACCAAGCTGATATTGATGACCCAGGGCCACCCAGGCCCATCAGGAGTAACTATGCAGCATTTTGTACTCACAGGGAATTTGAGATATTAAAGACTAATTATCTCATCTTCATATTAATAGTTATTAATGACACAGAAGAATTAATCATTGGCATGAAGGATGCTGTGAATGAATGAATGAATTTAGTAAAGTAGTGCTTGAAAGTTTAAAACATCTGGTCTGTCAGTCTGATGAGGTTTTTTTTCACAATGATCCCTAGTACCTTAACTGTATTGCACATGGATACACATTCTTTCACTACAATCAGTACAATAGAATGGTAATTTATAACTAGTTTTTCTAGAGTGTTGCATTTTTCAGTAAAGATACAGTCATATTGAGCCACAGCAAGAATCTCTACTACCTGGCCTTTGAAAAAGTCAGCAAAAAGCTTTACGATCTGAAGTCTCCCAACCTAATTACTATCACTTGTGACCAAACCCATAATATGCCTCTAGCTTGTATTTGTGTGTCACTGACTACCCAAATAACATTGCAGTTAATATAAAATAATTTCTTACTGGAATTTTATCCCACTATGAACCTTTGGTAAATCTCAAAAATTTCTAATGCTTCATAAAAAGTAATTAGATAGTCATGAAATATGACTGATTTTATCCTAATAAACTGCATGAATTTGTGCCTACTAAGATTTTGTCCCCATTAAGAAGGGTTAAATACCTCTTTATTCTAGTCCACTCATCAGAAGAGAAAGTCTTTCAGAAGCTACCTATAAAACATGGTCTTGCTTTGCAATCTTTAACTGTACAGCTCAGTTCAAACAAAAGGAAAAAAATAAGTCACATCACTTGCAGACAGCTAAATAACCTGTATATTCACCTAATTGATTCAGATTTTCAGATGTAAAATTAGGTGTTCCCTTCAGTGAAATTAAGGAAACATGATCTTTATGCCAATGTTAACAGTGTATACACTCTGACTTAATCATTGTCTGGTTTTCCATGGAGACAAGCATGTTTAAGAAGGGGGAAAAAAAATAGTAAGACAGAGAAAAAGGACACAACTAAGCAATAAAAATTACCTAAAAAAAAATAAATACCTTTAGGGATTATGGATCATAAAAGATGACCTTCAAAACCTGTGATATGATTTATGCCTTCAGATATTTTCAGTAATGCTTTGGGCATAATCTGTACCTTTTGATATAATCACAGTAAGTCATTGAACATGCTCTAATAAACTTCTGCAACTAAACATGTTTTGTTGTGCCACAGCATCACATGTAATCAGAGCTTCCATAAATTTAACAGAGAGCAGTCAACACTTGCGTAAAGAAAGCAAGATGACAGCTGGAGACAAATAGTACCTTTTATTTCACAGTTTACTATAATATCATATTTGATTTTTGTTCTAGCTGCTCAAGTTTAGTTTTTTTCCTAAAACTTCTATGGAGTTGAGTGGATTTATATCTTACAGACTTTGTGCAAAAACTGCAAAATCTTTGTACATTTACCTGCATGAGAGAAATAGAAAGATGGAAAAAATGGAAAACCTATTGTAATGGGAGCATAATACTTCACCTCAATACTTCATTCTTTAATTTGTTGATTATTAAAAAAAAATTACTCTGGAACAATCACCTTTCAATTGATTGTTAAGAAAGATTTTATGGAATGATTTTCATAAAATAATGCTAAATATTAAAATAATAAACAAATGTACTGCAATACATCTTGATAAATAATTCCAGAAATCTTGTTCCTGGTAATCTTGCTGTGGCATATAATGTAGGTCCAGATGAAAATAATCACATAGAAGTATTTGGATGCATATTTATTCCTTTTGCAGGTCATTATTGTTTGCCTTCTTATGCTTCTGATGAATCTTTTCAGAAGTGAAAGACCAGACCTGAGCACATCACCAAAGACACTACAGAGGCTTTCTAGTGGTTGTGTCTATGTATATGCTCATATTGTGCATGCATACGTGTATATATATGTGATATGTGTGTGTGTGTGCATGCTTGTGTGTGTGTACATGATTATCTGACTAAAAGGTAATCAAATTAACTAGAAACACACGGTACATTATGAGGATCAGTGATTGCCAGAGGAATGAAAAAGCTTAATCTGCAAAGGACAGACTGACTCTTCACTCTTAAGAAAATACTGAAGAATGACCAGGCCATTGTCTCAGAGTTAAAGTCACCAAAAAGTCATAGGAATGTGCGCGTAGCCTCTCTGCTGCTTGTGTCTGGGCATGTGGCAGAACTACCTTCTATCTACTGGGCTGTGACAGGAGGACTCCCCACTGTGGAACTGGATGCTGGTCAAATGTGGCTACCCCAACATTGAAGGTTGATATACACATGCACTCCTCTCGAGTTCTTAATACATGTGGCTTTCTGTGAGCAGGAATCTGTGTGTATGTTCACACATGTGATACTGTGTCATCGAAAATGGGTAATAGCCAAACGTCTTGAAGGATTTAGAGCACAAAAAATTTGCAAACAAACAAATGAGAAAGAAATAACATTAAATAACTTAAAAATATGTGTCATGAAAGCACCTAAAAACATAAAAAAGGAAAATTTGAATTTCTGGCTCATAAAACAAGCATTCATACAAGTTAGATGGCTTCTGCCACTTTTCAAATCTGATATTTTTTTCTACCAAACAACATATCATATATCCCATAAAGGACCAGCACTCTTTAGGAATCAGTACTATTCTAGAAGAGGAATCAGAACAGAAGAACCTTATTTTCTTATTTGTGTCATGACCCAACCTGGTACCTTTTCTCTTCTGGCTTTGTGGATAGTGGACTCCTGTCAGAAAAGAGATATATCTTCAGCAGGAAAATGTATTATTCTATGTCATGAGACACTGTGGATATCGTGTTCTATGGGCATGCACTTTTCAGACTGAGGGACAAATGCTTTAATCATGAGCTTATCAAGGAGAAAAAAAAAAAAAGTGGCCATCTCTTCTTCTCTACTTTTAATGAGTTTTAGTGCAATCATATTTGGGTTCATCATGCTTAGAGTATGAGTAGTGATTTAGGCTATACTGGAGATGTAATCAAAGTCTAAGAAATCCTCTAACTAAATATAGATTGCAATTGAGTGTGAAAGTGAAATAAGCTCCTCAGGAGAAGGAAAATGCAGTAATACTCATTGTTAGGGGTCTTGAAGAACCTTTACACTTACCAAATTAAAACCTCAGAATTTTTTAATGCCTTCACCTGACAAGAAGATTTAATTTCCATTTAAGGTCCTGGGATCTCAATTTTGCCCAAATCCCAACCTGAGAGAAATACAGGACATTTCAAATTTTCCATCTTATTTAAATGCTCATACTAAAATGTGCTATTTGTAATTCCCCTTTGATACACAAACTTTAAGTTTTTATGCTAATTAAATTAACTTTTGTCAACTTAATTAAATATTATTAGAGATTTTATAAATAGCTGTAAACTTCAATAGAAAGGAGTAAAATGACAATATGTGATAGAAAATAATCTGTGAATTTTCTGAATGTCACAAAGATAAGAAAGGTGTTCAAATAGCTCTTCAGAGCAGAAAGACATGATGATAATATGGTAAAATTTCCAGGAGTATGAAAGATTTCTTTTAAGATTATTTAAGTGCTGATGCTTTCTTTACATCTATGAAGTATTCATGCTGAAAGTAACATTAGGAAATAGTTTGTGGACATATTTCAAGAAAGAATAAAAAAAATCAGACACAAAAAGCCTTGCTTTTATGACAGTTCTTTGCTTGCTTTTGTTTTGTTTTGTTTTGTTTTGTTTTGTTTTGTTTTGTTTTGTTTTGTTTTGTTTTGTTTTGTTTTGTTTTGTT
>VZUI01024055.1:0-164007 GCA_013401135.1 Cettia cetti | reverse complement strand
CACAATGGGCTGATATCATTCCATGAGTCATGTAATGGGTCCTTGATGGCCCATTAAACAGAGACAGCTCCCGGGGGCGTTATCTATGAGTCGTGGCAGGGCATTGATGAGCCATTAGCAGAAGATAAGGGAAACACTGCCCCACCTGGTTTCAACAGCTCATGAAGGTTGTGATAGAATACATGCTGTGGGCACATCTTACATTTTAACCTAGGACAATGATAAAATAATCTTTCCTGATACTTCTAAAATCAGGCATTTTGAGCTTTTTCTTGAGTCTTTCCTGACCCAAGCAGTGACTCCTTATCCCATGGCATGAGGTTTGCTCCAGGGATGGTCAGTGTTACCTCATGTCAGGGTATTGCTTCACTGGTAAGGTTCTCACCTGACAGCTCTTCACCTCATCAATTAGCCCCTGCTCCCAAGATTTTGTGGTGTTTGAGAGTGAAATTATAACTCTTACAATAATGTCATGAAAAATGAACCCGGGTATCTCACAGTCATAAGGACACATGCTACTAACATGCATTTTCATAAAGGGACCCTTAATGAACTTGGGTTTTTCAGATTTTGGAATAGTTTCATTAGATTTTACTTCACATCCCTTGCTATATAAATTGAGGAGTATATGATACACCTGTGTATTCCTCCACCTCTTTCTTTCTCTCTAATTAACTTTGGTCCAATGATTTTAAACTAATTAAATCGTCCAGGTTGG
The DNA here is from genome assembly GCA_013401135.1 of Cettia cetti. Taxonomy (NCBI): domain Eukaryota; kingdom Metazoa; phylum Chordata; class Aves; order Passeriformes; family Sylviidae; genus Cettia; species Cettia cetti. Next base: position 163,289 of record VZUI01024055.1, on the reverse strand, counting down.
TGCTATGAAGCAGGGAGACATTTCTAATGTGTTGGATTCGGTGAAGGTACAAATTGGTTATTTTTCTAGCAGAAGGTGTTTTCCTGCTTTTTTGTTTGCTGATAGAGGATTTAGTTTCTCTCCTCTTCGCAGTGCTTCCAGGTAAATGAGTTAAAAACCTTTTAACTGGGTTAGCCTTGGTAGGAGCAATGTGTGTTCTGCCAGGTATCTTAACAGCTGCTAATACTAAATTTCTTTCTCATATGGGGTGAAATGTGACCCAGTGATACAACCAATGGCGTACAAAGAATAAGCATTGGGATTTCACTCCACTGACCTTTTTGGGACTCAAGCTGGCCCTATTTGGGGCTCAATAACATATTTGTTATATTCTCAGAGCAGTGTATTTCCATTCCTGGCAGTTTCTTTGCTTATGCATCTTACATGTTTACTTACAAGGTAAAGAAAAGCCACTGACTCAATATGTTATAATAAAAAGTGAGGACTATGATCCTTGTTATCTGCCTACCTTGCAATCATTTTTGCCGTTTTGCTTGTTTCTCAACTAGAGATTAAACTGGTGTCATATTTGTGCTTCCTAGACAATTACTGAGGCTAAAAAAGCAGTAGCCTTTTCCAGCTGAATGTACCCTAGGAGGTGAGAGGAGTGTGGTGGAGTGGTGGGGAAAGATGACAAAAGGTGTCCATGGGATACTGTATCCACAAGGAAGCAGAGCATTGTGAAATGAATACATGCCTGGTTTGTGCATGGTTACAGGAATGAGAATGGTTACAGCTATGTGAGGAGTCAGTAGAAGAGATTGAGTCAAATACAATTAGCGTGGCAAAAGGGGAGAAATTGGTTTAGATAAAACCAACTGAGAACATTATGAAAGACACCAGGATTGCAGTAAGAAAAAAAAAAAAGCTTCATAAAGCACATAAACAAAGCAAGACTGCCTCAAGGCATGTGCTTGTATTTAGTGGAAGTATTTATCTCCAGTGCCTTGGGCAGTGCTAGGGGAAAAGTTGTGCCTTGGAATGGATCTGCTTTTTCCCTGCTCATTGCCTTTTGCATCTCGAGGGAAGGGGCTGCACTCCTCACAGAGAGAGGAATGATGCAGACTTTGCTCCCTGGCTCGATGCTTCTGCTCACTGCTTCCCAGCTCCCAAAGCCGGCTCTAGTGATGAGGGAAGGAGCCCTGAGTTTGTCGGCTCTTCAGAGCTCATGGTAGTCAGGGTGAGGCAGGGAGAGGAAAGGTGGATGCAAGAGCCAAATAATATATTCAAGGATCATCGTGTTATGCATCTGTGCAACTGCAAATTGTTTTGTGCACCGAGCGAGTAACGAAAGACGTAGAGGGGTGGCAAGGGAAATTTGGTGTCAGACTAAGCCTGCATTGTTCAAATGGAGAAAATACTTTATGTTTTATGACTCCACATGCAGCAAGGCACATGAAGTAAATATGCCAGTAAATTGAGAAGCACTTCCCTCCTTAAAAGAGAGTAAATATTAATGAAGATACAGGTGGTGTGCACACTGATGCACACACAGAAGAAAATATAAGAGGAAGTAGAGCAGTTATAAAAAGCAAACTCTGGAAGAGTTTGATGGCTGTCTTCCCAGAGGTTTTTGGTGGGGGGAAGGTGGAGGAAAATGCAACAGCAGCAACAACAAAAGAAAATCATAACAGGGTTTAATAAACTCCTGAGGAACTGGGAGATGAGACTGAAGGGAACTGAGCAGCATCCTCTTCTTAACAGATAAAAGGGAATGTGCTGTAAAAAGCAATATTAAAGTTTGATCTCTTTGCTGGTGACATTTTTGTGATTGATTTAGGGCAGTCCCCATGCACAAGCTGTAACAGGCCATGCTAGGTCTAACTACAGCATCTTGCTGCAGCTCTAGAGAGGCAGGCCCCAAGGACTGGCAGCAAGGGAACAGTTTTTCCCTTGGTAAAGACAGCTCAAATCTTAGTAATGGGGCTCAGAGCTAGATGTCAAGGACAGAAGATAGTTCATGCTTATAGCCAAGTGCCTAATGCACAAGCCTTTAAAAGAGGATGGTTACCACAGAGACCAGAGCTGGGTGGGAGAGATTTTAATTTAATTTAAACCCAATGCTGCCAAACACAAACCCATGTTTGGCTTTCATGTTGATGAAAGGTCTCATCACTGAAGTGAAGCTCTGTCAGAGCAAGGCTGAAGCTTCCCACTATGCCTCACTCCACTTCTTTCCACCACCAAATAGGGCTCAGCCCATACCTCATATGACTCGTCGCCTTGTAGGGCTTGTAGGAGAGGGGCCTTTGCTCTTCTGTTGAAGGATAAGGGGAGAGGTTTGAAGGAGTGTCCTGGCTTGCTCTCCCTGGAGGCAGGCTGTTGGGAGCCTTAGAAGGATGCAGCCAAAGGAAGGCTGTCTCCAGCTGTGCTGGTTTTCATGGCAGGCCCTGGCCAGGGCACAGAGAAATGACAGCAGAGAAACTGCAGCTTTGCAGCCATTCCAAACCATGAGCAAAAAGTGTCTTCTGAGGACTGAGTTACTTCTTTGAGATGTGATTGCCTCTTTCAGAAGGGTGGTGCTTTTTGTCTCCTTCACCCTTTGAATCAGCATTTCCTTTTGATGTGACAATGGGGTGCAGGAGTAACACAAATAAACAGAGCCCAACTACAAAATTATATTGTTTCTACTTAAAGTCCTTTAAAAAGGATTCTCATGTTACTTATATTTTAGCTATTTGATGGTATACTCATTACAAAATGTATCTTTTAGAAATCCTTTGGCATTACCGGTGAGAATGACTTGCATAAGATACAGAAAAAATTAATGTCTGGATCTGTGGGAGAAATTAATCTAAAAGTCAAGTTTTGAGTTCTAGGTTTTAGATTGAGGGAGGATCACACCAAGCTGCCACTCTCCCATACTGCAAGAGCTGATCTGGTTTGTTCTTTGGATCCTGTTTTCTCTAGTTCAGTAGTAGAAACCTTAAACTGTCCACTTTGGTAGCTGAAAAGAAATCGAGGTGTTCCTTTGAGTAGGAGCAAAAGGGAGCAACTATAAGGTGTTTTCGACAGGGGAATGAAGCAGTGGCCATGGAGATTTACCAAAGAAGTAGACACAAGCAGTTTATTTAAAAAGCTAACGCTTTAAAGGGCAAGTTACAGAAAAAAAAATTCCCAATTTTAGAGGGGCAGGGATTTTGCTTGTATTGCAAGGTAGCTTATGTTTTGTCACCATGTTGTGGAGAAGGCTGATGTGTAACACAAGCAAGGACTCTGGCAACAAGGTACTCAGTTACACAGTACCTTTGCGTATGTATTGGAAAAAGAGGGGTCTTGAGCCACATAATGCTGAAAGAAGAGAGTGTGCAGACTTATTAATTTGATTTATTTTTTTCTACAACTTTACTCTGTCTTTATATTTCTCAGTTGCTGTGTAAGTGATGCAGTATTTGGGCACTCTTATGCCTTCCTATTGTATATTTTAAATTGTATGTCTTCTGTGAAATTTATGCTAAACCCCTTACAGCTTTTGGGAAAAGAAGCAGCATGTTTCATTTGCTGTCCCTCTATAAACAAAATGTAGAAGGACTTTTTTTAAAGTTTGTAATCTGGGGCAGTAGAAGTAGATTTTTTAAAAAATGTGATTAAGAATAAATATGGAGGGACAATTAAATATATGCCAGGTCTCTCAGGAATAGGTGCCTAAGAATAAAATTAACTCTTTCCTGGACAACACCAGGAAAGCAGCTTTTGTATAAAAGTTTTTATGCAATTCCTCTTCTGCCTCAACATTTCATAGATAAAATTTTTCTTTCTCCACTTTGAGTCCAGAAAACATCTTTTTATTTCTGAATGGAAGTTACTATAAAACAGCAAGATTCCAGGAAGTTTAATTAGAAGACAAAATAATGAAACTTGTAATAATATCAGAGGTCCTAGCTCTAAAGGAAGAAAATGGAGGGGGGGAATGCTACAAACACACAAGTACAATGAAGTTCGGTGGGAAAGCAAATTACTTTGTATGATGTGTGTTTCTAATATGTCATGCATACATTGCATGTGTTTATTTATTTATTTATTTATTTATATGTCTCCTTTTTCTCCTTTTTACTTGCTTTTAGATGTGCTGTTCTTCAGTTGATCATAAACTGGGTAAAGAATTTAAACTAATTTTGCAAATGTAGCATTTGATAGAAAAAGAGGTAAATAAATAATGTTTACATATTTTGTCAGGAGTATAATTCACAGCAACCTGTAAACGTGTAGGCATCAAAATGTTTGTGTTAATGACACAGTAGATCACAAAGACCAGTTTAAAACACATTGTTTGCTGCCTGCTTGGGTTTCAAATATGCCTACATGTCTGCCTGCTCTGATAGAGCTGGTAAAAGGAAAAAAATTGCCTTGTTGTGACATAAGAAAGCAAGTTTATTTTCTGAACTCTCTCCTAAATATATACTTCTAGGGAACAGGATGGGGGGAGGTAAAAAAGTGTATCCTCACAGATATATATGTCTTCAGGACTCCGAATCAACTGTGTTTAACCCAGCAGCAGAGTTAAGGCTGTTGCAATCTAAGTTGACAGTCAGTAAATATTTACCATCCAAACTGCCCTGTATTGTTTCTTTGTGCTGTCAGTTCTGTGGAGCTAATTTTGAGTTGGTGAGATGCTGATGTGGACAGGAAGGTTTCTGGGCATGTGCTGCACTCCAGTGCCTGCTGCCTCAGCACACACCTGTCGAGAGCTGCAGGAGCCTGCCTGCAGGGGAAAACAAGGCAGCCAGTTGTGTTGGGGAGTTCAGCAGCCCCAGAGCTGGGTAGTGCTGCCTGCTGTGGGTCATACTGCAGAGATGAAAACCTGACCTACTGGAGTTAGTAGTAAGAGTTCCGGCACCTTTAGTAGGATTAGAATTTCTGTTTATCTTCAGTAATAGTGTTGTGAAACCATTGTCCTCATGTGTAAGTACTGTCCTCCAAAGTGAATTTTTAAACCCAGCATATTGTCATTCGGGAACAAAGTACAATCTTATTTAATTAAAAAAATAGAATAGCAACTTTAATGTCAAAAACCTAGGCATATCTAAATTTATTCTTTTGTTGGGGTTGGTGATAAATGGAAGACTAAAATGTGTTAAGGTATGACCTATAAAATTAACTAAATAATTCACCAATACCGTATTTGTTGACATACTAATTTATTTTAATAATGCCTAAGACAGTCTCAAGTTAACATAAACTTGATAACATGCTTGTAAAACCTGAACCTAGGTTGTTTTAAACTTAGATTTATCATTGTAAATCATTACAGGCAGGTTTTTAAGGATATTGAAGCATCTAAAGTTTCAGATGGGCTTCAGTAGAATCACAGAAAATGTCACAGTACTTAACTCTGAGCACTTTTATTTTTGCCAGTTTTATATATAACAATGCCCTTATGAACACATGTAGCATTTCTGAATGTCTCTACAGAAAGTAAGCTGTCAAGTTCTGGCTCTGTGCTTCAGAAAATGGGTGGGAGAATTAATACATTGAGGAAATAAAAATAGCTCTGTGAAGTATAATGGAGTGGTGTGTGATAAAATCAGCCTGCTGACCTGTTGCTTGGGGTAAGGCTTGCTAGCAAAGGTAGTGAAACAGCAGCACTTAGTACTCATTCCAAATAGTCTCTGGCATCCTTCTGGACTGTTTCTTGGGGTGTGAAACTCTGCAAGTGGCTGGATGACTGGAAACCTGGAGGCTGGCTACTGTGCCAGTAGTGCTTCCCTGTGGCTAAAGCAGCAGAGAGCTCAGTATATGCTAGGTCCCTTCACATTAATCTTTTCACCAGCCAAGACTTTAGGCTAGCAGAACTGGTTTACTTTATTCTGTCAAGGAAAGAATCTATTTCTAAACGAATCTGCAGTGCTAGAGGAGGGAGTGCAGAAGGGTAAAAGGTAATGTGTGACTCTCAACCCAAACTTTGTAAGAGTTTTCTCTGTTGCTTCTGTCTGCAATCACTGTCTCAAGAAAGATATGTTTGTGCAAAACAAAAATGCATGGATTAGAAAAATGATCTGTTATCTAATGGCTTTTGTAAAAGAAGAGATTAAGTAATTTAATAATCACGGCTGGGGGAAAAATTCATTTTAAATGCTAATTACTTCTTCCCCGAATTTTGCTGCTTCCCGCTGTAACGGACATGACAAGGAAGCTGGGCTCAAGCCATTTTGGGTCTGACCATCAGTGTCCATTCTTAATATTTTCTTTCTATCTTCCCTGGATAAAACGGACTCCTGCAACCTCCCATGGGCACCCAACGCTTCTTATAGCATGACATGTTCTCTGATTGTTCTTCTGTCAGGGCTTCACCTTTTGCTGGGCAGCAAAAGGGCAGCAAGAGAAGGGTGATTTTGTTTACTCCCTCTTCCCAAATATTCCTGCATTTTGTATTCATCATATTTCTTAAAGTGAAGGGGAATGCACAAATTTCATTTTTCTTCTTTTTCTGTGTTCATTTTCTTTTTTGCAACTCAGGAACATGACACCATTATTTTATTGTGAAAATCACATATACTCATTGAATAAGTTTTAAACCTTTAGCTCACTAGTTCCAGAGTATCTGTCGTCCTGAGGCTATCTCATGAAAGCCTGACATGATACAGCTGGTGCTGATGTTGGGGCCAGTTCAATTGAACATGTCCCTTTTATTCCCTGTAGGTATGAGGGCACCCAATTTATGGGCTGTGTTGTAAAGTTACTGGGAAACAATACAATAGTGGGTGGAACAATGCATATTACTTAATATAGTTATTATTATTATAACCCCTTAAATGGATTAAATCCACTTGTGTGGCTAGGTGACTCCAAGCTTTGCAATAGCAGTTTCTGCACTGAAAACACAAGTTTATTTCAGAATTGCATTGACTGTTAAATTCTAGTGTTTCTGTATCCTCTCACTCAGATTTTCCTGTATTGATACTGTGCCTACTTTTATTCCTCTTAGCAATGCAATTAATAGCAAGCTCTGAGAACTTCAAATTTAGAGAATGCACGGTATCAAAGAGCTGGACTCCATCTAAATATGTGTAGGTGCACTCCTTGATTGGAACATTCAGTTACAATCTGCAAACAGATTCATCTATATATTACTGTAGGAAAACAGCCAGAAGCGCTACAGCCTTGTGTCAGAGAATAGTTTTAAACCTGTGTAAGTCCCAAAGTCCCTCTAGTTTTCTGACTGCAGGGAAAGTTTCCTTTTCTGCTGCAAGGTCTTTAAGGAAGCTGCTTGTCAGTGGCTGTAAGTAGGTTAGCTCAGCTGGCTGTACCTTTGTCTGTATCATTTTCCTTAGCTATCATTCTCAGAGAGCTGAGAGACATTTTTTGGGACTTTCTAGTACCTGTCACAATAGCAGTGCACTTGTAGATTGCCAGGATATACGCAAGCATATGTACCCAAACTCCTACCACAGCATGTAACCCAAGGACTGGTGAAAATTGAAGGAGGAGAGATGTAGGTTATGGGGTTTTTTTTCCTAACAGCCTGTTATTAGAAGTACTTTTTAAGTCCATTTACCTAGATGTGTAACTAGATGGCTTAATATCATAAGATATTAGGGCTTTAGATAGCTGGAGCCTTGATATTTCAGGACCTTTTTATGCAGCAAGATTTCACACTTATATTTTCTCTTCTGGTTGTAAAAGTAATGTCTGCCTTCAGAATGTTTTTCAAGTCATAAATCAAATTAAAGAAAAAACACGCATTTTGCGCTACAGGTTTTTGTTTCCAGATTTTATGTTTGCAAATCACTGGATTAGAAAATACTGATGGGGAAAGAGCAGGATACCGACCAAAAACCAGGAAAGAATAGAATCAGCAAATTTCACTTTTTCTGTCTTTTGCTTAATGATTAATGGGATAGGCATATAGAGTTAAAGTATATAGCTCCAGACAACTTATTTTTTTTGTGTAATACCTATTTTTTTCATATTTTTTTTATGCTGAAGTTTTTTGAATGGGAAACTGGAGCTGGCCTTGTGAGGGCCCTCCCAGCTGGAGTTGTCCTGTGATTCTGTGACATGTGTAAGTTGGTAGCCTGCTATTGGAGCATGAACACCGCTGCCTCAGAGCTCAGCAAGAGCTTTAGGTGGTCGTTGTGTGACATGAAAACAGCAATGGGTGGTTTGGGGCAGCTAGTACTGGAAAGACCACTCAAGATAAACTCAAAGCCTTGCTGCTAATCTTAAAGGCAAGCAAAAGGAAATGGTGCAGTCACATGACTTCAAGTGTATTGTCAACTAAATAATGGGTAAAAAGTCATTCTAATTTGACAGAGAAGATTACTGGTTATTGGTGCTTCTTGTTGTGTTTTTCTGGGATAGAGGGGACTCTTGTCAAAGATTTAAGTTTGCTTTGGTTCTGATTTTCTTTTTTTTTTCGTCTGCAGAAACGTCCTCCTTTTGCAACTTTACACATTTGTAGCTTTTTATGTGGAAATCAGTCATTTTCTTGGAATTTCAGGAAGACATGTATGTTAACCAGTAGAGAATGCAAGAAAAAAGATTTTGAAAATAATTCCTGAGCATATGTCTAGATAATTGTCATGGGAACCTGGCTCTGTCACTTATGAATGTGTTGCCCACCTTGCTCTAAGTTCTCCTATGGTTTGGCCTGGGATACGTTGAAGGGGTGAATGCTCCAAGATCATTTGTCTCCAGTTTTGTATTGCATCTGTTCAGATCTTCAGTAAGTTAGTTAATTTTCAAGCCACCTCATATTCTGTTGATGCATATAGTTAAGTAGTGCACTCGGTCCTTAAATCTGTAAGTTCTAAAATAAATTTGAAAAATGAGACTTTGGTTCCACTTTATTGGCTCAGACTTCATGAAGTCACAAAGGCTAAGGAAAAAGTTTTAACACACCACCCCTAAATTATTCCTTCTCATTTGTTAAGATTTTACACATGCCTTGGTTTGTGACATAATTCTGCAACAGACTGTGCCAAGTGTTGGTAATTTCCTAAGAAAGAAACTGCTTCAGATTTTAACGTGTTTGTTTAGAGTGCTTTAAATAACCTCCTGTCTGGATGCAGGCTTCTTACCACTGGTGAAAATGTCTGACTACTACACAAAACGTACTTTACTTACATTATTTCTCAGTATGTTTCCATATAAACCATAATTTTCTCTATGGAAAAATACAAAGGAACTCAAAGAAAAGAAGGAAAAAATTCCAACCTTGTAGAATGATAGCAGTAGAAACACAGGGTTTTCTGCATATGTTTTGAGAATGTAAGCAGATTGCTCAGCACCATTTCATCTGATCCTTTTCTGAAGTTATTTGCAACTTTTGCCTGGGAGTGAAGTAGAGAAAAGTACGTAGTGTTGTTATCCTTTTAATAGCAGGATGGCTATTTTATCATCTATTCCTAGTTTTAAGAATTTTGGTTTAAAGGCCAGTGGAATATTGAGGTTTTAGGGTATTTTCTAACCTAGAAAGTAGAACAAAATACCTTGAACTACAATCATGTGCTTATATATAGTATTTGAAGTTGATTTAAACTAGCAGACTGATTATTTTGGTAATTAAGATTTTTGGATGGGAAATGCTGCTTATGGAAAGCAAACCCAGCCAGGGGTCAGTGGCTGCATCTCATTTCAAGGTCATCAAATGTGTTTTGCAAGGAGATGACCCTTTAGGTCTTGGAACTTCATGTGTAATCCCTGAGCAGTGATGATGCTTATTGCTGGATTTCTGTGTAGGGGAAATATTTAAAATATATTTTTCTTTCACCTCCTAAATTAAGAGAACAGTATTAGTTTAATTTTATTTGCAAAATATGTTTAAGATAGGCTAGCTTTATTTAATTTATTGACCATTTTATTTTATTTCCCAAGAAATTGAAAGGGGGGAAATTAAGTCATAGCAGAAATCTGAAGAACTAGTAAATATGAGGGTGTTTTCACTCTTCTCTTTTCTCTGCAGTACTCTTCTCTTGATTAAGATCCATCCAGATCTTTTGATCTACTTTTTTGCTGATGGAGCTCATCTTGAGATGTAGAAAGAGCTCCTACCAAAACCAAGCAGTAGGAAGTTAGGCTTTAATCCATATTTAGAAAAGCAATTTTGTTTCCTTTTTGGCAATTCATCCTTCTAATGCAAGGTCACTCTCCTACAGACTAAAATGTCACCTTCCAGCAAGAGTATGCCATGAAGAACTTTCAAATGACCACAGGCCTGAAACATGGGTGACAGCTTTACTGAAATAGAAATAATCTACTAAGAAGTGCTTAAAATTTTCCTGAGCTGCTTTTTCTAGTGTGATTGTCCATTTAACTCACATCAGGCAAGTTGTATTCATATAAAGATATTGAAAAAAAATTCAAAATTTACTGTGCGTAAAAATGAGATTCCCTTTTGCTTTTCGAAATGCAGTGTGCATAACTGAATTTTAATAACTATATACACCTCAATTTTTTATGGCATAAAATGGACAGTTGTGTAAGAGGTGGTAAGAAATTATATGCTGTACTGTTACTTTTATTTAAAATATGATGCCGCTTTACAGCATTGTGTTTCCAGTGCTTTACTCTCTACTACCATAAACTTTCATTATTAATAACAATGCAGTCAATGAGCTAGACTGCATTTCTATCAAAGGCTTTATGGAACATTTTTTTCATAAGGCAGAAATGGCAAAATTCCTGAACTTCTACCTGAAATGAAGTGGTGAGAGAGCAGAAGAAATGAGACTTTAAAGCAAGAAAAGAAACCCCATAAAATCATATGTGGGATAAAATTCAGTGTCTGATAATAGTTGCGATTTTGTCAGGAATTGCATTTTTTAAAAAATTAATTTGGTGCCTGGTCTAGGGGTATGCTGCATATCATATGGTAAGATTTTCCAGCATGTACTAGGTAGAGAGAGAAAAAAATTTAAAAGGTTTTTCAGAAGATTTAGAAATTACTATCAATACTCCATTTACTAAATGAGAGTCAAATGTAGTTCATATACTTTCATTAGTTTGTTTTGCTGAACATTTTTTTTTTTTTTTCTCCTGAAAAACTGAGCAGGCCTGAGAAAGTGTAAGGTCAAAATCCCCATTAAAACAGAGAAAAATATCTCTCACACATCAGCTTTTAGAGACTTTCACTATTTAGTGCACATCAGCATGAAGCTAAAGCATGCTATAGAACAGAATGTCAAAGAGCCTTTCACAGGCATCCAAGTCCCAACCATTACTTTCTGCTTTGGGTAATTTCTGGCTTTAGCAATACAAAATTCTGGAGGTGAAAGCAATTCATTCAGAACTTGGATCTCTAATGGGGTCAGTGTGTTTTAAATGAAAAGTCCTGGCAGTCTAAAAGAAAATATGATGGAGACTTGTTTTCTATGAATTAGGGGCACATCTTTAATAATAATGGTTATAAAACTTTGAGGGAGAAGAGACAGGCAAATGAAAAATGTGGCCTGTATCAGATATTTTAAAAAGCCTATGAAACCCACCAACCAAAAAAAGCCCCAGAACAAAACAAACAACAGACATGAAAGTGCATTTACTGGACAGCAAATACTGTAGAGGTTCAGAATACATGCACAATCAGAGAGAAGAAAGGAAGCATTCTGGGGCAGGCAAGGTACCTCAAGGAATGACAAGACCTTTACCTTGTCCCTTTTCCAAGGCATGTAGAGGTTGTTTGTGCCTGGAACATAGCAGCATTGCCTCATAAGATTTGTTTCATACCTTGTCCCAGTGTCCTGCCTGTACCTCTGATAGTTATGGGTCCACAGAGGACAACAGTGGCTCTTTGAGGAGTCACCACTCAATACTGAAGGTTTAACTGAAGGTAAAACATATGTTCCATAGGTACTTCTTCAAGGTGCTGTTTGGTTACTTGTGTCTTTGTACACATCAATTAGAGAGGAGACAGTAAAGCACAAATGAAAATTTGGAGGATACTTGGTGAAAAATGTTCTACACATAGACCCTTAGAATAAAGCTTGTTTGGAGGTAACGTTATGTTGTAGTTTCAGACTGTTGTAGTTTCATACTTCCTTGTATGGAGAGGCATGTAATGGGGACAGTGCACATTTTGAAAAGCCTGTGGTTCTGTTCTTCATCATTCTGTCCTGCCTGTGATGCAGACAGGACTCTGAAATTGATGCTGAAGTGTTTGGAGTCTTTGAGTGGCTCACAAAGTCCATGAACAGACTTTTCTGGCCATGTGGAACTGCCCTCTTTTTCCCTGATAAAGTGATGGGCACCTGCCGCTGTATTTCCTGCTTGTGTGGCAGGAGAACTGTCATGAAGTGTTTCCCATGAAATCCCTGGTAAAAGGGATCTCTTAGCTTTCAGATCAGCTACATATCATGGATCCTTGTTGTCTCATGACTGGCAGCAGGACCAGTGACTTCTGGAGGAGGAATTCATAATTCATTGGAGTGTCTTCTGTTCTCAATCTAGGCATCGGCTGCCATTTAGAAAAAATCTGTTTTAGGCACCGAGGAGATGGAAGTTAATGAAATCTATGACAAAAAAAATGGGTTTTCTAGGAATGTAGCTTCTCTACAATCGTGAATTTTCATGGAGGAGTTCAGTATGAATTTTTGATTTGTCCTTGAGGTTTTCTCTAGTCCCTCAAAGGATTTAAAGGTCGAGTGAAGCCTTTAGCATTATTGCCTGTTTGGAGTAAGAATGAATGGTACTTGGTGAAATTGTGAATAATTCAGAGTATCTGTGGAGGAAAGTGGAGACAGGAGAAAAAAGATTGGAATTTCTTTGCTTCAACCAGAGTTTGGGAGTAGTTAATGCCTAAGAAAGAAAAACTTTGAGCTAGAGACAATTTCTCAACAACTGGTGCAAGGCAGCCTGGCTTTATTCACAGACCTTACTAGGAAAATAGAAAAAAATTAACACAGGGTACAGGAAAGGTGAATACCTTTATTTTCTGAATAGTATTTGCATTTTCCTGATGATGCTTGATGCAGGGAGAAAATTTCAGACAAGCCTGAAGAATACAGTAGCTACCTTTGACCTATTCTACCTTTGACCAGAGCATGGCTGTGGTGCAAAATTATTGAGAATGACAGGTATCAAAGGCAAATATATATATTTCTATCATTTTGTTCTTATGATTAAATAAGAAAAACAGTCTTGGACAACGATTCTACCTTTGGTGATTGGTTAGTTAGAAGCCTGAAACTCTGAACTCATTGGTGGTATGATACTCATCAAATTTCTTTTAACTCAAATGTTCAGTAATAGCACACATTTAGATGAGGACTAAAATCCTTTTACTTTCTTACCCATCAAAAGATTTGAAACCGTGTGGGTTATGGAAGATGAAGGATATCTGAATTCATTAGGGTTCCCTTTTGTACTTACGTGATTTAGTAATAAGAGACACAGTATGAATTGAATTTTCTTCAGCAGCAGAGGATGTCTTGGGCAGTTAATTTTCTTCTTCCATCTTTCTGGTAGGACTACTTCTCTGGGGGTTTATAGGACTCATCTCTACAAAGACAAGAAGTCTTTCAGTGTCCTTGATCTTGCATCCAGAAACTATTGTCCATCGTGTCTGTGTGCCCCTCAGGAGAGTTTCAATAGCAGGGTATGATGATTGATTTTGATAGTATTTCTACAGATTCTTTAAAACTTTCATGTCTCGTGTTTTCAAGTTGAAGTGATAGGATGGAGGTAAAAGTATTGCAGTAGTCTTCTGGGACAGGAGAGGGTAAGAACTGGATTGAGAAAGAAGGATTTCATTCCCAAGGCAATGAAAGATTAAATATCATAGAGAGACAGTTACTGAACTCACTTGTGTCACAATAATGTTTCCTATTTGCAGTTCGAAATGCCCTGCAGATACTTCAGGTGTGGTGTTCTTACTTTTAAAAACTAATAATACAAAATGTTTTATCTCTGGTGTTCCTCTCGGTACCTCCTTGGGATTGCTGTGGCTAGAATTGCCTCTGCTGTGGAACTGTGTGTCCTTCATAAACAACTCTGGGAGTGCAGTGGGGCTTTTGTTCAGGATATCTTTTCATATGATGGGTGGGAGAGGGGCTGACTTATGTATTGGCATGTGGGAAGCAGAGAACTGGCTTTTTTACCAACGGAGAGTTGAAATGAAGCCAGACTACATGGCAAAGCATGAAATTCAGAAGTTTTTTCTCCATATGGTAATGTAAAGGAAGCCAGCGTACCAATACCGTTACTCCATTTGCAGTGCTGAGTTGCTTCTGTTGCATGGTTGGCCTGTGTGAATCACTGATGCCCCTGCAGACACTGCTTTCAGGAAAAATAATTCCTGTATATGAGGAGGTACCATGAGAAACATCAAGATGTTGAACAAGATGATTCCAGGACATTGAATATCTAAATGGTGAACACAGCATTATAATGTGAATCCCCATAATAAACATTCTGTAACTTCAGCCATCCACAACAGTTGCAGCAGTTTAAGGGACTGCTAAAAGAGAAGATCAGAACATAATCCTTCCACTATTTTAATCCAACTGAGGAAATCCAAGATAGATGCTTAAAAAGTTACTAATACCTAAAGAGAAAGTATACGTAGACTATTAATATTTCAAATTATTTATATTTAGGAAAATAATATCACTCCATATGGTTCCATGTACAGATATTTGAAACAATTATGAAGATTTTTGTCAGAAACTGTGGATAATTTCATTTTTTGATAGTTTGTGAGGTAACAGATGTTAACTAAAAGCAATGCTAGGAGAAAATAAGGCAGAGGAAAATAAAGCTAAGGTTTTTTTGGTTTTTTTTTTTGGAGTTGTGTGGAGGAGGAGTTTTCAAGGGAAGCTGCTTTGATGGGAAGATTTTGGAAGGCATGCCCCAACTATGTACAGAGTGTTGTGCCCATAAGACATTAAATATGCTAAATACAATTGGGATATTCCATTTAACTGAGCGCTTTCTGTCTTGTCACTGCCTAAGAACTATCTGAGGAATGTAGTTTTTGTTCTACCATTCATTTTTGCTGCCATGTGACCGTCTGTGAGGCCATGAAGTAAGTAGAGATGAATCTAAATGGAAAAAAAAAAGCGGCTAATTTTAAGGTGAACCAGTTTACTTCCATTGGCACAGGAGCAACTGTGATGTGAAACAGGAGATGCTGGGAGAATCGTAATACTGCTTTTGTGTCAGTGCCAGTTTATGCTGTTTTAAAATTACAGCCTGAGAGCTTAATTTCCACTAGTTCAAGGAAGTGCTGCATTTATAAGAAAATTTACAGGCTTGGACTGTAGAGATAGCACAGTTAAAAAGCCTGTCAAAATTTCTATAGCAAAGACCTATTGAGAGGAATCTGCAGTTGCTGGTTAAAAAACCAGGTTTTGGACAATGTTACATACTTATTGGCTGACTCTGTAGATACTATTTTTTTTTAATTGAATTTTTCAACCTGTTTAAACATTTGTTTTTTCCACTTTTGAAAGAAGAAATGATGTTGCTTTCTGCATTCATTATTAACATTATCTGAACTGCTCCAGACATTAGGCTTTAATAGTATGCTTTAAAGATTCAAACTGTTCTAGTTTTGATCTTTAGAAAAGTGGATAATACTACAGATGTGCACTTCTTGTCAAGGCATGGTTTATGCTGAGTATGTTCTGCATATCACATGAAGAGCATATCACTGATACAGTGCAGGAAACTTCACATATGATCTCATGTTTCAGGTCATTCCTCAAGCACAGGGCAGAAAAAAGGCTGACCTGAAGATGTTTGGTGTGGCAGAGCTATTGCATTATCAATCAGAATGTCCCTCCACAGGGTACATTGATTCCTTACAGACCACTTCAGTACTCACCACTTTGGTGATTTAACGAACTGATTGTTTAATGTGAAGCAATTTGGAGAGATCAGGTTTTATATTTCTGCAACAGGAATGTCAAAAGCAGGTTGAGGGGATATTTCAGCTATTTCGGCCTTGTTTTCAGACCTCTGCTGGCATGATGCTGGCCTAGCTTTCATGGTGAAGTTTGACACCTAAGAACTGTGCTCCAAAAGGCTGTCCAGCACCCAGTCCCATTGCTATGAGCAAGCAGGGAGTAACAGCAGTGCCACTGCTGCCTCTGCAGCCAGGCTTGCTGAAGTAGAAGGTCCATTTTCTTTGTCTTTTTGGTCTTTGTAAGTGTGCAAGTCTTCCATAAATCTAGGCAGTCTTGGTGTGCTCCTCCTTTGCCTGTGCAGGAAGGTAATGGCAAATGGTGATCAGTGAGCTGGGGGGTTTATCCAAGATCACCAGATGAAGGAAGGATTTGGGCTGGGATCTCCGAGGGCCTGATCATCTTCCTCACTGCTAAGGCATCCTCTTGACTTCAAGATTACCAAATTGGCTTTGTTCTTCCCCAAAGGGAAATGCCTGACTTGCTTATAATTTCTGGCATTTATCTCCTCTTTGCTATCTTTTGCCCTTCACAGTGGCCGCTGAACAGAATTCTTGTGGAGAAGCAGAATTATATTCAACAAGTGAAGGGAGATGTAGAAAAAAATGCAGTTCCCCTGCTCCTTTTTCCAGACTGTACAGGCAGCTGGGAATCCTAGTCCCCTCTGAGTGCAAAGACCTTGCTTTGTTGTTATGACGTGGGTGTTTGTTATTAACTTGCACAATAGCTATAGGAAAAATAATGTGGTTTTTTCCCTGTGGAGCCACTGTGAATTTGCACACATCTAATGCAGGTGCATCCAGTGTCTTAAGTGCTAATTTGTATCCCACTGATTATAAGAAAATCTGGAGGAGTAGATCAGATGTAGACATATTTGTAGTTAAGTAGGGCAGTTACTACCTGTCATATATGACATGGTTCTGACACCATTAATGTTTTAGGGGCTCAACAAAAGCTTTCAAGGGAATTAGATTTACCTAAAAATCCACTAATGCTGTAACACAAACAAAGATGAGCCCTTAATTTGAAAGCAGAGAGTTATAATATTGATCATCCTCACTGTCCTATGCTCCTGCATACTATCTGATAGTTTGCTGTACATTACTTGGGAATTTAAATGTCACTGTATCCATTTAACAGATGGTGAAACTATAGCACAGGGTTTGTGAAAGACATCTAATTAAAATGAAAACTGTTAAATTGATGGGTATCCATTTATACAATCTTGATAAAAAAAGGTTACGTTCTAGTGTATTGAGTTAACTGCAGTGGTTAGGATTCCAAATATTCTGAAGTGTTATTTGAAGTCTGTAGACGTAGTTAACCTGACATTCTCACATTGTAGAATGTCTAAAAGAAGGGACCCTTTCTTTGTCTCTCAAGCATATGGAGAAAAAGGAATGCTTATACTCAGCTTAACAAGAAACTGCATGAGAGAGTGTTGAAAGTATTTTGGATTTGTTCCTTGTATGACTGTTTTCTAATCAATTCCTTGGATCAGAAATGGACTAGTTGTATTTATCTGGGGTAGTGTAGCATATCTGACACTTACATGTTTGATTAGCCTTGAAGAACTGCAATTTTTTAAGAGTTCTAGCATTTTCAATATTAGACTTAAGCCGTGCCTTATGGCAAATACCAGTGTTTGAATATGCTAACAGAAATGTTTTTCTACTCCTTGAAGGTAGAGTACTTAATGTCATTGATAAACCAAATGATACCTAGCATTCCATTGTAATGCTCTACTTTACATGTAAATTATATTTTGAAGCACCGTATTTTTTTCTCAATTGTGATTAATCCTTGAAATGAAGAGGGAGGGTGAAGCAGCTAGTTTGTTTTTAATGATACATTCCTCCTCTGGGAAAGATTAACTATGCACAACTTCATTGAATTTAGCAATTTACAATCAGTTGTTGAGTTGTCCGTGGAGACCAATTCTGTTCCTTCAGGAGAGTTTGTCAGGTTACATTGTGCTCTGTTTCTCTAAAGAAAAGAAGTTCTTATGTCTCTATCTGTGACAAGAGGTAGTAAATTCCTTGCTACGATTTGAACTTAAATAAATCTACCACATAAAACTAAGCTGTAAAATACTTGATGGGTGGAGAAAAGACAGAAATGGGGAAGACAACTAATTCAAACCATGCTCCTATTTTGTGTGGTTTTGGTTTTCATGTCAAAGTTTCAGACTGTGTTCAGTGTTGGGTGCTTATTCCTATTTGCCTGTCACATGCTCTTAGCTGGCCTTTAGCTTTGTTGGTTGCCCTGCCTCCCCTTCCTACTGTTGCGCTTTTTCAGATTGTACATAGATATTAATGGCTTGACTAATTCGGCTAGAAGACTTGTTTATTGTCTTCTGAACCTCTTAAATTCAGGAGAAAGTGGGAATGTGCAGTAATATCTACCTTAATCCCAGCAAGTGAGGGGAAAAGCACGGGTGCAAATGTTGTGGATTCCTGTGAGAAACTATGATGTATCCTTGCTAGCTGAATCTTTTTTGTATGGAGTCAGTAGAAAGTACTTTACAAAATATTTCAGATTACTGGGGAAACACTGTCACTTGGGAATGCTGCTGGGCCCTTCTTTGGGAGTGGGAATACCAGCAGAGAGTGCTGGATCAGTGGGATATAACTGTGTGTGGGCTCAGAGATGCTGCAGCCTTTTAAAGGCTATTTGGTGGGAGAGCTTAATGGATAATGATCAAGTGCAACAAGATTTACATATTCAGTCAATTTAGCATGTTATGCAGCAGTGTCATGGCCTTCCTTCATTCCAGCACAAGAAATAAAAAATGTTTTCCTAACAGAGAAAGTTGATGCTCCTTCTCGTGCCAGGTGCACTGTGTGTGCGATCTGCAGTGATGTAGTGGGTGGTTTGATGGATTTTTTTTTTTTCCCCCTAAAGCTGTGCTGAAAGCTGGCATTTGAACAAGGAATGGTGATGAATGAAAATGCTTCCTGTTCCTTTTATTAAAAACTAGTGAAAATTATTACTGTGTATGTGGGACTGATGGAGAATGACAATTTCACCAACCAAAATTTTGTACTCAGACTGGTAGAAATGACAGTGTGTCTTTCTACTGACTGAAAGAATATTGTAAATGCAAATAGATCTGCTAACCTCTGTTCCATTGCCTGGGTTCTGATTCCGTATTTCACAACTATGAAAGTACTTGGATGTCAAGTGAATCATATGAAGTACAAGAGAGAAATAACTTTTTTTTTTCCCTGTCTTTTCCCCTCCACATTTTCCAAAATTGCAGCCACAGGAATAAGTCTTCAGGCTGGCCTCACCCTTCAGGGACCTGGAGCTTGAACCAGGGGACACCTTATGGATGGGAGATGACGGCAAACAGAGATGGAAGAGATTACTTCATCAGGTAAGGGGGCAGCGTGAGCTGTGCAGTGTGGGGCACAGCACTGCAGCCCTGCTCCCAACTGTATCACCTTGGAATCCTAATTCCTGCTTCAGCCCTACGTGGTCAACATTCACTGGTTTGATTTATGGCACAGGGATAGCTCAGACTGTGCTTTCTGCTCCTTGCTTTTGCTACTTGGTTACTTCATTTGCTCAAGAGAATGTTGATAATATAAGGACCTGTAATGCTTTGAGAATTACAGGTAAAGTCATTAAAAAAGGTAAATAAAAAATATAAATATCATGTTTAAAGAATGAAGCAGAAGGTCAGTTCTGATTGAGACTTCCAGCTCTCCTCCATCTCTGCCATGTTGATGCCTTAGGATTTAGCTTTTATATTTTTCAGATCCTGTACTGCTTTAGTGTATAACTCTAAAACTCCACAGCCTGTCAGGTACTGTTCTCCCATTTTGTTCAGACAAAACAATTCCTCTCTAGGCCTGAAATTCAAGGACACCTTATTGTCTCAGGCCCCAAGAGATGTAAACAACGTTGAAGTGAGAAAACTTGGAGTAAATGACTTCATTACCTGAAACTGTAATTGGAGGATTAACCCTGATATGTAAACTTTTAACTGTATGAAAAACTCGTGGCCATCATCCATCTTGGGAGAAGCTCCTTGGAGGTTTTGACTGCCCAAGGTGTACCTGTTGAAGGCCTTTAATAAATACCTGTTTTTATTCTCTTAATTTTATCCAGCCTCTATTTTAGGTAGCCACTCCAAGGCATCAATGTGAGGTCTTTTGGTTTGTCTAATACATTTATTATACTCATAAGAAGAAAGTGTATGTTTGGATCCTGTATAATAAATATACTGATTCTCAGCATAGTTTTTAGCTGATTCTTAGCATAGTTTTTAGCTCTGGTTTTAAAAATAAATTTCAATGTGTATGATACAATTGTAAACATAATTGGCTTTTCTTTTCCCATTGTAAACTGTCTGTAATTATTTTTTAAAACACTGAGGTGGCTTGGATAAAATACATTTTGCTGTTCTAGCAAATGTACTCTTAGATGACATTGGAACTTCTTCACTAAAACGGGGTGATGGTAGTAGGTTAGAAGAGCCACTGGCTGCTTGGTATTTGTTGCTTTAGCTTACATTTCATTTTTAAGGTTAGCATTTTGATTCTGTTCTTGTGAAGTTTTGGGGTTTTTTAATTATTATTTAATTTTTGTCTTTATCAACCTATTTAGAAACTTGCAGGTACTTGAAAAATTAATGGATGAGAATTAGAACTCTTTTAACACAGAGTAGAAGGATCTAACATATTTTTAATTGACTGTTAAAAGTGTTTAATTCTCTCAAGATCCTTCAACTGCAAAAAAAGAATTGTAAAGCATAAGACTGAAGATCCCTGTTACTGTGCTTTGCTTCTCTAGCCCTTTTACCCATGGGGTCTGCCTTGGCTTCCCAGGAGGCATTTGCTTTTGAAGCCAAAGCAAGATTTGTAGCAGCCTGGTGACCTGAAGGCTTTCAAGATTTAGAGCAATTTCAGACTTGTCCAAATTGGAACAAATTTTCTGGGTTAATGAGGGCTCAGAAGCTGACTTTGAAATGTTGTTTTCTTGCTTCAATGAGTATTTGTCATGCTTTGGATGTCTGAAAGATGGACAATGTGAAGCTGAATGCACAGAAAAACTGTATTAGCATAGGTTTTCTGCCTGAGTTAATTATGCTTGTCAAGAAGTATAGGTGAGCCTCCAGAGTACTGTGCAATGTGAGGCTGTTGTTTCTGTTACTCGAGTTAGTGAAGATACCTGCACGTCTCATTCGTATTTTCTGCAGACTGTTGGCATGCTCTCGTCTGTGTGAATGAGATTCATTTAAAGGATTAATATCCTGATTCTGAGGACCTGCACTACATTTCATTGCTTCTCTTTTCTCACTGGTCGCATAATGGGGTGCTGCACTTGTGTGGCTGTCAACAGCTGTGGCTTACAAAATGCAGTGCCTTAGTCCTCATTAATTTTGGAATTTGGGAATGTTTACTAATCATCTGTAGCTAATGATTATCTTGTTTATTTTTTTGGAGTGGCTTTTAGTACCTTAAGGCACCACATCACTCGTCTTAAATTGAGAAAACTGCATCTAGGAAGAAAAAAAATCTGTAACAGGGAGTGCCAAATTATGCCTTAAGTAATATTAGGCCTGTGGTTGTTTCATTTTTGGGGTGGTTGTTTTGGAGGTTTTTTTCATGCTCTTACAAGGTGCTTGTGTTTTATTCTCTTTTGGGCTCTGGTCTTTCTTCCATTTTTCTCTGTGTGTGGATAGCAGACTACATGGAGAAGAACAGTCTGCTCTGAGAGTTAAAGAGCATGAGGCCTCTGTAGAAACGGAGCTGTAGAAGCCTTTGATGTTTTGTGCCAGACTTTCCAACCACCGGAATCTCTGAGCAGTTTCAGGTGCAAGTTGAACACTGCTGCATACCTACACATTGCTTGGTTTATAGTACATATTCCTATAGCACATATTCACATAGTATCAAATATTTTAAAGCAGCAGCATTGGCTGAAGCACGTGCACGGATATGCTTCCAGAGTAGAAATGCATCTTACATGAAATGACAGTCCCCAGGAATGCATTAAAAGCCACTACTTTTGGAAACAGAATGAAATCAGGAAACTATTTGGAACCATGTACTGCTGCACTGAGTCCATCCACCATTGCTAGGGAACATCAGCCCAGGTGGCTACTACAGTGGGACTGGTTAGTTCTGTTACATATATCTTGGTTTTAGAAGAATGACCAAAGACTATGCAGAACCAGTTACTTGCCAGCGATGCCTCTGGGGAGGTGTACATAGTACCTGTCCTTACAGTGACTGTTATTTGGCAGAGAAGCTCTCTCTGGCTTTCAAAAGAACTGTTTTTGCAAATACTACATGAGACTATATAAATAAAAACAGAATTTAATTTTCTTTCCTTCATTTTCACACCTGGACTTTAGGAATGATAGGGTGAGATGATTGTTGACAGTTATGCCAATAAAGACAGGAGAGAGATCAGTGAAATAGCATTTTTTATTGTCTCTAAGGCTTTTTATAGCCATGCAGATTAACAAACTGCATCACGCTGAAGGAGAAAAAGCAATTCAAATACTTTGCTTGGTTTTGATTAAAGATGTATAAACCAGGTATTATCATAACAAAATGTATGCATGAGTTCTGTACAAGGAAGTCACATAATTCATAGCGACATTACCTGCTTTTTAATTAAATAATTTACTTTGTGCCATATGTATGTATCCATTCAATTGCAAGCTGACATATTATAATTTTGAATTTGTGGGAGGAATAGAGAATCCAGGAGAATCTTCTGGTGAAATGAAATATAATTATATAGTGTTGGTGCAAATGCTTTAAGGCATGAATGGGAAGAGATGTTTATTCTTTCTGCTGAAGCAAATTTGATTTCTTTCAAGTCTCTGAAAGCCCTTATGACATGAGCTAATCAGGGGTAGCTTCGATCACTAGGCAGTGCTTTTGTAAAAGTGTGAGAAGTATCTCTTATCAAAATATTTTCAGATGTTGCTATCAATTCATTATCTCTTCTGTACAGATGGCACAAGCAGGGTCATTTTGCAAACCTCTAAAATACTTTTTCTTAAGTTTAGGTCATGATAAATTAAAGTTTCAGAGCTTCACCCATTCCCTTTTAACTTGTTCCTTTTACTTGAAATAGCGTTATGAGATAAGTAATACATTTCAGTATGGGAGGGTGGAAAGCATCTAGTATTCTCCCAGTATGTTTCTGTACTCCAAGGCTGTATTAAGCTGGACTTTTAATATGAAATAATTTGAATGTGGTATATTTAACCACTTTAAAGTCCTGAATGTTTTATTTGCATCTATTATATATGCTGTGTCTCATATGATTATGAGAAATTCTGTAATGTTAATTTCAAAAAAAGCATGACACTTATTTAAAATAGTTTTGTGTAAATATAGTATTCCAGAAAGATAGTATGTGGAGCAGAAGGTTTTGGCTGATTTTGTGTACAAAAGGTTTAGCCTCATGGCAATTTTAGGTCCTTATTTTTGCCACTGCTGTGATCTTACTGATTTTCGGACCTGTATATTTTTGTCCTTTTCCTTGTGGAAATCTTGCTGCTTGTCAGATCTGGAGGGAAGTTGATAGACACGAATAAACAGGCAAAAGCTAATAAAAAGTCAATCTTATGGAGAAAGCAATAAATTTTATGTCAGTTTTGCTCTAAGCCAGTCCTTTGCGTGGTCTGATGAAACTGCGTAATAGTTTGGCATGGAAGAATTCTCTGAAGGTCAGCCTGTCCAGCCTCCTGCTCAGACCATGGCTGACACCAGGTGATGAGCAGCATTGCTGCCACACTGAAATATCTGACTGGTTTGAGAATAGGGTTGCAACAGAGTTGTATTGTCTTAAGCTGGCCTGCAGCTGCACTTTAAGGTGCAAGTTGAAGCAACATTCACTGCCTTCAAAAGTCATACCTTTTTGATTCCTACTGCTGTTTAATTCCTAAGGAACGAGATACTTTGGTATTTTCATTAATATGGTTTCTATCATTCAAATAAAGAGCAGAGGATGTAAAATAAAATTAGCTGAAAGCAAATGTAGCCCTTCTCATGTGAACTTAAAGTAACACTGGTTCCACTAAGGTGTAGTTAGTTATTAGGTTCTCAAGATAGAGGGGATTGGGTCAGGTTGTTGCCATACCCTTGTTTGCAAGAGGTGCATTTACTTTATTGTTGGTTGTAATGTTGGTATACTTGGTTGTATTTACTTTATTTTGCTTTATTATTTTTATTGGTTGTGTTTACTTTTTCTTGCTATTGCCTGGGAGAGGATGATGGGATCTGTCTGTGTTTCCACTTTGGTTTGCTACCTATTTGACTCCAAGGATCTCAGCCATCTGTACTTTGTGCATATTACCTTGCTGGTAACAAACTGAGCAAACAGTTGGGATCCCAGGCAAGAAATTAAAGGAAGCACACCCAGAGATCAAAGCCTGCAGCATTATTACTGCTTAGCTTGAAGCCATGGGTCGGTCTCCAGAGTGCACTGCAGAACCGGGAGAGTAATACTTGTCAAAAGTCTTCTTGAATTTTATTTATGTTAACATGATGTGGTTCCTAGAGCAGTTGAAATGACTAAGTGACCCACCTAGTGAATGAGGGAAACTCTGAGGATGTAGGCTACTTGGACTTCAGCAAAGTCTTTGATATTGTTTCCCATGGCATTCTCATGGAACACACTGCCCAGATGGAGTCACCATCCCTGGAGATGTTTGAGAAATGGCACTTAGTGCTATGGTCTAGTTGACAAGGTGGAAATCAGTCAAAGGTTGGACTTGGAGGTCTTTTCCAACCTAAATGATACTGTGTCACATATTTTGAAATCCAGATTGCTGTTTACTAGTTCTTTCATATTTAGTATCAAAAAAATTATTCTAGACTTCTTCCAGGTGCATCTGGCAAACTTCATTCTTTTCTCTAAGGTATTTTATCCTGCATATATCATCTCTGTGATTTTTGGCTTGTGAAATCATTACATTTAGGTTGTCCTTGTTTGGCTTAGTAGCTGTGCTATTCCTGAAAAATCAAATTCTTAAATGTCAGCTTTTGCCCTGTACAGAAAATAGAGGTGACATATTTGAGTTCTTTGATAACTAGTATAGCTCACAACATCCTAAATTCTCAAAGCATACATGGTATAATATTTCTTTGCAATAAAAAAATGTTATGATATTCTGCCATACTCAAATAATTACCTAAATTTTCTTTAGTGGTCTACATCTTATTCTTTGAGTGCCTGCTGTGCTTAGAAGAAGAACTCAGTTGTGTTTTCTGAAAAGTTCGCCTCTGTGCCTATTGTCTGCATTCTGTCTGGCCTCCATTCTCCTGCTTGTACACCCAGTTCTCATAGCTGGCCAGCAATGTGGAATGATACAGCACAATAATTGATTATATTAATGGCCTCTCAATCAAGCATCCTGCTTGTTAAGTACCACTAATTTGTACCAGATGCAAAACTGAGGCTCACAGCCTGCTAAGAAGTTTATTTCAAAATAAATAAGCACAGAAGATGATCAGATCATTCAGAATTTTTTAAAAATCATTATTTTCTTTTGTTACGTCTAGCCTACCCTAGCCTTCTTGTAGATGTGTTCTGTAGGTGTTTGCTCTGTTGCAAGGTTCTGAAAACCATCAATGGATATAAGTAAAATATAGTGAAAGCCTTGATTGTTGTTACTGTGTTGTTCATCTTCCTGGGTTTTGAAAAAGCTGTTGTTATTTTACCTTAAAACTACCATAGTACATAAGGCCATTATGAAAGTTTGAAGTCACAGGAGCCACCTTGTGCCCTGTAGATGTGATATTGTATAGCACTTATTGAGCATATTACATTCTTTCATCTCTGAGTACAGAAACAATGTCACAGGGGATTTATGAGATTTTCACAAAAATATGAGCAGCACAGCTGCTGCTGCTTTGTTCACGAGGGCACTCATCACTTGTGCAGGGCACCTTTCCTTTGGGTGAGGGCTGTGAGTGGAGACAACACGTGTGCTGGTTCCGTGCCTCAAGCCAAAGGCTGACTGCCGTGCACCTCTTTGGGCACCTCTGCTCCCAGGTGAGATGCCAAGGGGAAAAAAAGC
Organism: Cettia cetti; assembly: GCA_013401135.1. NCBI lineage: Eukaryota > Metazoa > Chordata > Aves > Passeriformes > Sylviidae > Cettia > Cettia cetti. The sequence continues at coordinate 137,357 of VZUI01024055.1, read as the reverse complement.
AGTGGAATCACACTCTCTGGCCCAGTTATTCCCGAGTCCCTAAAAGGGACATCCAATGAGATTGAATGGCAGGCAGTTTAACAGTGATAAAAATAGTACAACCTATATAATTAGCAAATAGAACTCTCAGCTACAGGTTAGCCTAAAATGCTTCATAGTATTCAAATGTACATTTGCAAAGTACATTTGTCATAGGACTTTCACTATTAAATTACATAGGATTAAAAAAATTGGAGCAGATATAAAATCTTATGTTTCAGACAAGCGGGTGAGTCAGCTGCCGACTGCCTAAGGCTAGGACGAAACTTCCTGTATTAATCAGGTTATTCTATAATTACAAGGTTTCTTGCACCTTCCTCTGAAGCGGGTACTGAGTGCTGTCAGAGAAAGAATACTGGACCAGGCGGACAACAGGTCTGATTGGTATGGTGATTCTTGATTTTTTTCTCTCTTTTATGGTTTTTATTTAATTCCCTTGTCACTAATATGGATGGGTAGATATGAATAGTGTGCTATTAGAGAAAGAGTGCTACTCTGCGTCTTTCAGACTGCATACAAATTTGCTTTCTGTTGTTAAGTGTTTGACCTACTCAAGGACAGGATCATATAGTGGAAGGGGGAGTGGGTCTAGAAGAGATGACCAGCAGCAGGGGTACACAAGTGCAGGTGACTGTTTAAAGTGAACCTGAATGATTAGAAAAGAGCAGAAGGAAAATTTTATAGCAACGTGTTTATGTCAGTGGTTTGCCTAGAAACTACTCGGGTATGGTGAAAAAGAAAGTATTGCTAAATCAGCTCAACCTCCTGAAAAGAGAGGATGATTTAACAATTGTCCTTCCTTCACAAAGAGATGTTGCTCTAGCCATAAATATGGCAGTCATAAATATGACAGACAAAGTGATGTTAATTCTGCCTGGGATAAATCGTTGTTATAATGGAGGGTATGATAGCAAGGAGATGATGGCTTGTGGGGTTGTTTTATTTTATCTAGACAATGGAAAAAAGGAGAGTTCATTGCATGGTAAGGCAGCTGTAGCTAACCTGGTTAGTGTGCTGTAACTCGGGAGCTAGTCACAGCAGCGTGGCTCCCTCTCTTCTGGCTTGCAGTTTTTGAGTCCCCTCTGCACACACATAGAGCCCTTACTGGCTGAACCAAGAGTATTTCTCACATTGGAAAGGTGAGGGGGTTATACAAGAAGGTGTGAATGTGGGTGAGACTCCTCAGAAGAGAAGAAGCTTTTGCTCAGTCATTTGCCTTGGGTTGCCTGGATGTAATTATATCTAAGTGGTGTACAGGGAATCAAACTGGGGGCCTTTGCTACAGCAAATCTGATGTTTCTGAGCTAGTCATCTGTGTTTTCTCCAAACACAAACTGGATGGGGACACCATGAAATTCAGAGAAGTATTGCATCCTGAACACTGTTACTCTAATGTGTTTGAAGGTGGATTAGGAAGAAATAACACTTTTGGAGCAGAACCTGTATAGAAACAAAAAAAAAAAAAAAAAAAAAAAAAAAAAAAAAAAAAAAAAAAAAAAAATCAGGCTACCCCAACCGAGGATCACAGAATCACAGAGTACATTAACATAGAGGTGCAAAGATTAAATCCTCAGTATTGCTGGAGTACACTGTGTCCTAGGTAGGTTTCATATGGAATAATAGCAGCTCATCTGTGAATTGAAGCATGTAAATGCTTTTGTAGAAGCATTGCTTTGGTACACCAAGATACCCTTCCTGGGAGTGTAAAACAAATTAATTCTTGTAAGCAGTTTGTATGAGAATGATAGTCCCCACTGGAGTCTGTTTTTTCAAGCATCTCTCTTGTAAAACAGTGTGGTCTCTGCAGAACTGAGATTAAAAGTGTCAAGTTCTGGTTCTGCAAAGCCATGCAAGTGGTTGGAAGAGTGGTAGTGGTTTGTAAGAAGCTAAGTCTTGTGTCACATGCTGGTATCCTAATTGAAGCAGAGCGACTCTGCATATGAAATAAAACCAGGCTATGTAAAAATAAAGAGGGGGATACAGCCCTAGAAACACCTAAAAGGTGTTTTCTGCAGCATGTACATGGGGCCTTAGTTGCCATGAGCTTGAAAAATTAAATAAGGCAAAGCTGTCTGATACCTGGTGATGGAACTGAGACCTTTCACAGCAAAGGATAGGTGAAAATTTCCCCTAGAACTGCAGTTACGACATTGAGAAAATATGTGCTGGAGCTGGGTTATAGAGCTGGAAAAAAAAAAGTCTGAGATCTAGCACACTATATTGCTGCTGTTTAAATTGCACAGTTAAAGTTTACCAGTTCATCGTGGTGTATGTAAAGAATTTAAAATGAGTTACCTAATGTGTTATGTCATGGCAGGAAATACCGTATTTCCAGCAGACGTTCATATACTAAAGAACTGCATGCTGATGTGTATGAAAGCCAGCACTTAGAAAGCCTAATTCATCCTGTTGGATTAATTTCTCTCATATTAATGTATTTACAGTTTTCTGTGAAGAAAATCAAGCATAAATCTCCTGTGAAAGGTTCTTGTCCGGATTGATATTATAGAGCAGGGAGAGAATTTGTTTTAGAAAGACAAGATGATATGACCAAAATTTACTGAATTTTAATTCTCATTTAGTTTTTAATTGTCCTTCTTACAATGAAATACTGCCAAATTATACTAAAAATTCTCAGCTCCCAAATATAATTCTAAGGATCCTTATATTTTGTGTATTGTCATATATGTATAAGATTCAGGTAAAGAAGTAGTCCAGCTGAACTCAAATTAATCTAGTCACTGACAACATTATTACTCACTGCAATATTTTGAAAGCCATTTATCTCAAGTTCGCTGGAATCCTGGACTTCCACAGAAGAACTTCAATTTAAAATAAACCAATCAAACTGTGTCACTGCACAATTAAATATCTCCATGGTAACAGGGATTAAGCACATAAGGTAAAGACCTGCTGACAGTGCAGAGATTATTTCAAATTTCTGGCTCTTCTAGCAGTAGACAAATGAATTTACATTTTCTGTATTGAACATTGGGAGACATAAAATGAAAGTGATTGAGCTACTTTCGTGGCATCTTGGGGCTTCTGACAGTATTTTCTTGACAGGGGAAATAATTAGCTGGAATTACAAGTAGGAACTTAGCAGACAGATACAAATAAACATTTGCTCATGGGATTTATTTAGCATTTCATAATTAAAACCTGGATAGGCATATTATTTAGGATACAAATAGCATGGAAAAATCTTGCCATAGTTTAAAAAAATTAACAGCATAATAACACCATTTTTCTTTAATTTTTAGGTGATCTTAGGTTCACTTAGGAAAGAAGGTTATTACCAGCTCTGCTATCAAGTATTATTTTTAATGAGAAATATACTTCTAAAGTTATAGTGCAGAGAGACATACTGATATTCAGTAAAGACATAGGATGATGCTTTAATCAATCCTAACATCTTTCTGATTCTCTCCGACTCTATTCCTAGCTTTTTCATGTGTCTTAATTAAAACTACTGGAAATGCACATCTGCTGGCACGTGTAGTTTTCACCTTTCAGTTATATGGCTTAGGGCTGGTTTGTTTTTCCTTTTCTCAGATTGGCCTTTGGTTTGATTCCTAGAGACACAGAATGACTTGGAAGGGACCTTAAAGATCACTCAGTTCCAACCCACCTGCACCTGCCGTGCACAGGGATGCCTTTCACTAGACCATGTTGCTCAGCCCTGCATCCAGCCTGGCCTTGAAAACTTCCAGCAATGGCTCATCCAAAACTTCTTTGGGCAACTGTCTTCCAGTGCCTCATCACCCTCAGAGTAAAGAATTTCTTTCTAATATCTAATCTAAATCTAGCCTCTTTCAGATTAAAACCAATTCTCCTTGTCCTGTCATTGAAAGCCCTTGTAAAATATCTTTCTCCAGCTCTCTCACAGAGCCTGTTAAGGTACTGGAAGGCTGCTCTAACATCTCTCTGGAGCTTTGTCTTCTCCAGACTGCACAATCCCATGTCTCCCAGCCTGTCTTTATATAGTTGCTTTTCTGTCAAACTCTGGGAAGTGGAAGTGAGCTGCCCCCAATGTGCAAACAATTCATCCTGTAGCTCTTTATCCTATATGAGGCAGGGTAAACTCTGCAGTGCTTCTGCATTCTGAATATTCTTTCAGTATTTTGAGCTCGCAGTATGTTGAGATGAAAGGTGTATGCTTCCCACCACTAGTGCTTACTAGTTTGAGATTGGTCTTGGAATCATGCTGTTCTCATTCTTTGTAGCAGGATGGACTTACCACCCTTGAATAGCAGATAAGACACTTGGAAAACATTTTATGAGACCAAGTTGTAGATGGACCCACAACTGTACCTCTTCAATTGGAATTAGAATTTACCAACCCTGTCAGACTATATTTTGTTGTCTGCTTTTGATTATGGGAATCTATACAGTCCTGGATGTCTTTGGTTCCCTGTTCATTTCAAGCAGAAGCTTAGTTTTTTGTGTGTAAGAGACAGGTTTTTTTAGCTGTGCTCTTATGAAGAGACATTGCTTCAATTGTCCTAGTTGCCTGACACTCAGCTTTATATTAGAATGTCCTTCCTTGCACATTGAGATGCAATTTTTTTTCTTTACATCTTGGGATGAAAAATGTATGTTAAAAATTCGTAATAAATATGGCAGATATATCTAAAAGTCATCGTAACTGGTATGTTCCTAAAGAAAGAGATGAATACCAAGCACATTTGGTAGAAATGAGTGTAGAGTGTCTGTTTATGGATTCACTCTTTAACCCTTCAAAAAAAGCAGAAGCCCAGTTTAAAGTAAGCTCCTGGCATAAAGATACAGCAAATGTAGAAGAAAGAAGAACTGAAATAGTGATGAAACTTAAAGTAAACCAGAAAGTCGGGGTATATTGAGGAGGTGTCTTAAGAAACAGCTTCAAAGATAAAGATGGTTTCTGAGGACTGCTGTTTTAGATAATGCAGTTTCTGGTCTTGACCAGGTGGGAACAGTTTTATCTGGGGTCTAAAGAGATTCTTCATATTTCTGTTCCTGCTTATAATCCCTTTTGTATAGTGTTTTCTTCTTGCTGCCGTGTTCATTGGTTTTGTTTTTAGCCAGTCAGTGCCTTGAGCTGGCCAGAATAAACCCCACAAGGGGTTTATTTTGGCAGCTCATAGTGATGACATTTAGAGGTTTTATTGCATGATTCCTGTTGCCAGCATCCAATGAAGATGCAGTTCCACCCTTTTAACAGTGTCCTAGGGAAGTATGAGCTAATGATCTATCTCTTAGAAGGAAAGAGTAAGAGCATAGCATTGGTGTTGCACACTGACAAGGTGCAGTCAGGAATCTTTTTACTTAAAATATGCATATAAAAAATAGGGGTTTCAATGCCTTCAAATACAGGCCAAAATCGTGGCTGTGTCTTGAAAAAGATTTGGTTCCCCAGAGTGTCACACTATGACTAGCCAGAAGTTTCCAAAAGGCTTTGAGCAGTGCCTGGTAAAAGAAGTCCCAACATCAGTATACTCAAGCTCCATTTGAGACAGTTCTGGTAATTTCCCTGACTAGAATTAATTAACACAAGTGGGAGCTAATGGGCAGATCAGAGAAACAGCTGCTTTCATGGCATGAGCCTTCAGGAACACTGTTCCTGAAGGAGGAACCCTATCACCTGAACATAATGTGTAATAGATGCACAGCTGGTTTCTCAGCTTTGCCTCTGTGACTTGCATAGGCAATTGAGCCCTGTGCCGAAAGCCTGGGTGCCGTAAGGGAGAGTGACAGGACAAGGCTTCTTACAGAGCTGCCTGGAGGGGGAAGTTTGGTTGGATGGCTTGCTCTTTTCCATAAGCTTCTTTTCCAGCAAGCTGTACTCAGAGTGAGCTGGCATATCCCAGACAGCCTTAGAAAGGACATCATGACTGCCCTTGCTCAAGATTTGTCAGGGTGAAACAGTTAGCCAGGTAGCAGTTGGCTTAATAATGCTGGTTTTGGACTTTGAGCTCAAATTTAAAGAACTGATCAGCTAAACCTCCAGAGAATTTTGCTAAAAAAGTTTGTGGGTTTTGGTCACTGGGGTTGTTCTTTTGTTATTGTTTTGTTTGGGAGGTTTTTTAGGGTTTGTTCATTTGTTTTGGTTTGGTTTTTGGTTAGTTTTTGTTGTTGTTGTTTGTTTTTGTTTTGGGGTTTTTATTTGGTTGGTTTGATTTTAGTTGTTTGGGGTTTTTTTAGTTTCTACTACAGGAGCCCAGGAAATCTACAACATTAAATTGGGATCCCTTTGTACTAGGTGGTTACATTTGAATTAGCAAATGCTAGAAAGACATGGACTTTATTCTCATTCTGTCTTGCAAAGCTAAAGCATGAAAAGATTAAGTGAATTTTTTAAGGAGGAATTTACTGTCACCCTCTCCTCCCCAAATCTCTGTTAAAGCTTAAGAACTGAATGTGAATTTTTTCCATAAATACCGTTCAGTGACAAATTAAAAAGCTAAGTGATCCACATGTTGTCAGACTAAGTATTGTGCCATACTTGAAACTCATAATGATGTTTTAATGTAAATATTAATGATAGAAAAGTGATTTTCTGTCAAGTGTTTGGCTAAATTTTCATAGAATCCAGCACAAATGTTGAATGCTTCTGCTACATGGAAGAGTAAAACTAAAGTTTTTGCACTGACCAATCAGTGTCTTATTCCCTAATGCGTTTTTAAGTTCTTTGGATCGTCTGTCATTCCTAGGCTATCATAAAGGTTAGCATGGACTATCTGAAAATTTATTTGGCCTTTCAAGCGGGTTTTACAACTCAGACTTTCTGCTACAACAGCTAAGCTGCTACTGGCACCTGACTTTGCTACTGTAAAATTATTTTGGGATAGCGTTGCAAGACAGCACTTACAAGTGGCCTATTGGTTGCATTATAGAAAGGTACTGCTTTCAATAGATCTGAAAAGCATTATTTTTACTGGAGAGCTAAATGTAGATATATATGAGACTAAGGGGGATTCTCAGGGAAAAAAACTTGAAGGGAGAGGAGAGAGAGGCAGCAGAAGCCAGAAGTAGTTTATTCCAGTCCCAATTTCAAGATTCAGCATGATGGCATAGAGTAGTGTGTGAGTATGAGAGACAAGTCTGTGTGTATGTACACACATACATGCATCTCCTGCACTTGTACAGTGATTCTTGCTGATGCTAAGAATTGTAAAAAGTGTGTTACATATTTAAAGAAGACATTTTTTATCATCTAGATTTATAGTCCAGTTTATAAAGTCTCAAATATTTCAGTGATACGCATGCATCTGAAAACTGGTATGAGAGGCATAATTAGCTGAATAATCCCATCTGTAAACATATTACAAAAAAAAGCTACAGGTGTATAAGGAAAGGTTAAAAGGACTGACCAACATCAAGAAATTCATAAAAAGCAGAAACTAGAGGGCTGTAGTGAGGTTTGCAGAAGTGTAGCATGAATTAGTTCTTACAGTGGCTCTTTATCCATATAAAAGGAATAGGGGACCTCTGAATTTTACTGTGTTTGTCTGTGTTCTTTACACAAAGACATGATTAAGGATTAATAACAAAATCTTCCCAATGATCTAAAAGTAATTGTACAAATGACTGAGGAGAGGAATCTTGATTTATTAGCTGATTTACTGGGAGAAATCCAGGTTTCATCATTTGGGCATGTCACTGGAAAATACTGCTGTAGAGATAGGGAAGCATTATTTATTGTCACTAAACATGTTTGAGAGGGGGCATTCAAACTGTAACAAATGCAGAAATTACTGTTAGAATGGTTTTGGTGAAGGAAAAAATTAGAGGAAACAACATAGATTTGTCTAATACAACAAATGTAAAAACAAGAGGGGAATAAACACCAGGAAGAAGCAAGATACGTTTAAAACAAAAATTAATTTGTGGCAAAACCCCTAAAGGTACTATACCTTCAAATTGCAAGAGTAAGACCCTTAAAGATTAGAGCAATTGAGTTAATTTCCAAATCTGCAGCCAGAGCACTGCATTAAGTAATACAAAATGTATTTACACTGACTATTGGTTAATATTTAAAGGAGGTATAGGACACAGTTTATATGATAGATTGTAAAACAGCAAGGGATTGGAGATGGTGGCAAACTAGATCATTCCCACTCCTGTCTTCCTGTAAGTTCAGTGACACTTTACTTCTTTCTTTAGAATGTAGTACGTGAAATCTAAGCAACACATTTCCAAAACAGACTAAATCCACTATATGACCTTAGAACCTTTTGCAAATATTAATGAAACATATGTAATTATCTCTGTTAGACAGATTAGTCAAGGCAATTTAGATTGCCATATAAGAGTGGAATAAAAATCAGTGGTTTTAGTTACCATATGGGTAATAAGAATACTTAAATGGAATGATATTCAGGGAGATGATATCATTTGACCAGGCCTTTGGAAAACTGGATAAATGCTCTTTTCTAAATGCTGTCACAGAATGATGAATAAGTCTATTTTAAAAAATGCTTTGGTTGAAAGATAGGAGAGGAAATATTTTTTCTTCAAGTGTTTATACATAGTATCAGCAAAATGTTTTTCTTTCTCTGGAAAACAGGCATTATTGTCAATCTTATTAAAGGATAAAACATGGAAGTAATCTTGGAAGGACAAGTTAAAGGACTATTTCTTTCTGGAAGTTTTGAGTTTTATACTGTTTTCTGGTAACAACCAGGATAAGTTATTAATTTCATCAGGATATGGTTGTCCTCTTCTGCCCACCTGTCTAAAAAAAAGCAATTGCTAATATCTGATACAGTTTTTTTGAAACAGCATTTAGGGAATCCTTTTGCTTATGTGAACTTCTGCATAATTGTGGTAATATGTGTGGTATTTTTGAGTGAGCAGACTTTTGCTGCCAGTAATATAAATGGTAGTTCTTTAGAAGTGTGCTAGTTAGAAAGCTCTTCACAGAAACAGAACCAAACAATTCAAATTCATTTGGCATGCATATGGTACAAGTTGCCAAAGCTTCCATAGTTCAGGTAGCCTTTGTAACAATCAACTTCCTTAGTCTATTGCTACAAGTTACCTTCACACAGATTGTTAGTTTTGGGGTTTGATGGTTTTATTAGTTTGTTTTAAAGACTGGCTTGTATTTTTGCTGTTCATTATTAATTGCACACTTTTCCTGGCATATAGAGACAACAGTTTCCATTAACAGGCTACCAACAATTTTCAATATTGCAGCACACACCCTACACTACCTACCACAACTACCCAATACAAGGAAATACAGATATAAAATAATGTCAAGCAAGTGTTGGCACTGGGGCAAGGCAACTGGCTACATACGTCCAGAATGTTCTGCTTCATCAGACCTCCTTTCTGACCGGTCCAAAGTCTCTTTCCCTTCTTAAACTAATGTATAGAATGCTAATGCTCCTTATGAGTTCTCAGGCATATATATGTTATTGTTTCAATTAAAGTAGAAGAACTAAAGTAATGCTAGTTAAATGCAGAAAATGTTTTAAGAGAGGACAGATTGTTGACTGTCTAGATCAGAAGGGACTCCTCCCATCCTGGTCTGATAGCACCAGGCTGCTGCAGTCCCCTGCTCCAGCTCCCCATGATGCTGAGCATGCAGTCCCCACAGCTGCACGCAAGCACGCTCTGGACTGGCACAGATGACCACCAGTACCATGCATCCAGGCACCAGTGCCTCTGCAGGCACCACATCAACACCAACAGCCCACCCATGAACGACACCAGCACAAACAGCCTGATCCTCTTCTTACCCATCAGCAACTGCTTTCATCTTGGGTGCTACTTTCGGTCAAGTATACCCATGCACACACATCCTCCCCATAGCTGTTCAGAACTGGGTGTCACCAGCAGCTGATGGTCTTCCCCACAGCAGAACTTTGTCTCTGGTCTCTCCAGTGCCACACTCCAGATTACTTTTCCTCATTGGTTTCTCTTCCATAACATCTGCACTTAAATTTGGTGTTTGTGAACCATCACCTAGATGCCATTAGCCTTACATAGTAAGGCAAATACAGTCTCCTTGGTACAATCAACCTTGCAAGTTGAGTTCCCCAAGGATTGGTTGAAGTCCTGTCAAGAGGGGTGATCTTCCATATGTGTCCATGGCACCCAGCCAGCCCTCCCTGTGCTCTCTGTCACTTACGGCACTTCTCACTCTGCTGTGTGTTATAGCCAGCTGTTTCTCTTGATGTGCTTTCTAGTTTTCCTTGGTTGATTAGTGTCTTGGTTTGGAAAGACAGGTTGGAGCTCCCCTTGGAATGGAGAATGTAAACTCTCTCCCTCCAAATTATTATAATTTTGCAATTAAGGGCTTTCAGGCAAAAATTTGGGAATAGGAATAACAGTTCTTTACTAGGACTATTAAAAAATACAAATGTAGTATAAAAAACATGCAAGCAAACAAGCAAAAATCCTAGAAAATCCCTGAAAGAGTCAGGGATACGACCTGACACCCTGTTGGTCAGGGTGTTGGAAGCAGTCCAAATAAATCCTCCTGGAGTAACAGATGTAGTTCCATGGAGTAGATGATCCCGTAGAAAGTCCAGTGGTGGTAAGAAGGGTCCAGTCTTCCTCTGGGAAGCCAGTGGAAAACAGGATGCCTGGCGTTCCTATGTCTCAGTTTTTCTCTAGGTAGGAATGGTTGGCTCCCCCCCACTGGGTGGAGCATCTCACAGTGGGATGATGTAATGTGTCATGTGATTGGTGAGCCTTAATGGGCCATTATCAGGAGATATCCCCTGGAGGGAGGACGGGCCATGGAAGAGATAAGGAACACTTCCCCACCCCGTTTTAACAGCTGGCCCGTTATCAGAAAGCATCTGCCCCCTCCCCCCAGAGTTACAGGAGATAAAGAAAAACATCTCCCCAACTACTTTCAACAGATGAAATAGAATACACTTTTTTTTTGTTACATAACCCAAGACAATTAGGCACCTTAATCTTTATATGCATTTAAAAAAAAAAAGAAGATCCATTATGAAAACAGAATAATGTGTATACTGCATAGTCCCAAGAACTGTCAATTCCAAAATCTGTCAATCAACCTCTGGGAAAGAAAAGGGGACAAATATATCACAAGTTAGAACAAGGATTTTGCTCTCTATCTTTCAGTGATGTTTGGATTGTAATTTAGCATTACAACTATTGTATTTTAATTCTTTCTAACAGTACTTCAGGAACTTTAATATTTTTATTTATATGTGCTTTCTCTGCAGTAAATGAGGATTGTTGTCTAAACCAGATGTTGCAGATTTATATAAAGCTATACTGCTCTATGGGTGTTACAAAATCTTGGAAAAACTTGAACGAAATTATCAAGTTCTTCATGATCTCATTCTTTTCACAAGGGCTGCTGAATACCTTTCATCAGCAGACCCTTTTTAGCTATTTATAACTTTATTTGCTTTCCTTGACTGGGATGAAAAGTTTTGTTGCCATCTCTTTTCTGAGACCTAATTGGTACTTTGAAAAAAATCTTCCCATTCCTGGAGACTCAAGAGTTGTTTTGCCAAAGTGCACTGCAAAGCTTGGTTCCCAATGTTTGAGATAGATATTTGAATCATGAAGCACTCATCTCCTTGCAACCAGGAATGTAATTTCTGTTGTTACTGTGAAGCTCTCCCATGTTAAGAGCCTTCTGAAAATTTTGGAAATTGCCAGAAATTTAGAAGGAGCAGTAGTGCCCATACAATGTGCCCAAAAAGTCACACATCTATAAAGAAGTATGCTGACTGTGTCTGCTGGGAATCAGAATGGAGAGCTGAGGAGGAAGCTAGGTAAAAATATGGACAGCACAATTTGAGGAGGAACTAGTGTGAGCGGCAGGACTTGGTTTAACTGAGTTTAACAGGATAGTCATTAGGAACCATGAGAGGAGAAGGATTAAGTGGAGAAGAATTGGTCTCACAAGGAGATGGGAGCAGGAAAGATGGAGGACAGGGAAGGTAACAAATGACATCTGTAATTTTTTTTTCAACACAGTGGCACTGACTCATGATCCGGTTATGACATGCAATAAGCTTTGCTATTGTTCTGCCAGTTTTATTATAAATTTTTTACATATGAATTCTCTGTATTTATGCCTGTCAAATGGACAGGAGCATTAAGTCTGCAACATGAATGTTAATATTATATTTTGTCAAATGCCCAAAACACTTAGCCACATGTTATATGCATATGAATTGTTTACATTAAAACATTTTTAGAGTTCAGAAGTGACATGAGTTAAGTATTAAAACATTGTAGAATTTAGAAGTGACATGAATTAAGTAGTGCAGTTCTTGCTAACTGAATCAAAATTTGTCTTACAAAATTATAATATTTAGTTGTCCTGAAATGTGACTGCTAGTAGTTCTAGAGTATTCATTACATGCTGTGTTGCTGCCTTTCACTGAGGTGTTATTAGTATTTAATTATGTATATCATTGCCACTGTCAATATGAGACCACAAGATGAATACAATACAGCTCTCCTGCACAAACTGCATTTGTGTTCTGAGTTACTGTAGACCTTTGATAATATGTTTCTACAAAATCTGCTGTTGAATTTAGACATTAGTTGTCATCATAGGAAATAAAGAGACAGATTCTCTGCCATAAGTCAGGTTGGATTCATTAATGTCAGCAGAGCCCCACTGATTTACACCAACAGAAATGACACAAAAGCACTTTTTATATTTTACTGCTTGTCCCATGAGTTGATCTGTTGTTCATGAGTCCTAGAATAACAGTTCTTTTTCTCTTCTCCCCCATCTTTTCCTCTCTGTGCTTTCATTGTTTTGTCAGCCACTAGAGCTCAAAATAGCCTTACCTAGTTTGAGTAAGTGTAGAAAGAAATTTGATATTGTGGTGTTTGTCCATAGCTGTCATGGAGGCATTTCAATTTTTAGTTTTTCATTAGAAATATTGGTCGAAGTGTGCTTTGGGCTTTTGTGAACAGGAAGCTGGCTGCCTGTAGCTTTTCTGGCTTTGTTCTGCAATCATCATCCACACATAAATGTTTATGGATGCAAATGGATGTCCTGTCAACCCCAAAGTAGAACCCAAATTGCAAATAATTGAGCTTAATTAGGCCTGCTCAGTTAGTTATGGAGACCTTGATGCATTTCTCTTAGATAAGTGCATTATGGGGTCATTTTTCTGGATCAGGGTCTCAGTTGTGACTCAGGAAGAAAAAAGGCCTAGTCAAAAGCCAGGGTTCTCCCTGCACTGCAGTCACAGTGATGTTGCTGTGAATCCTGTGATCAGTGCCTTAACTGAGCTAGCACAGGTACCAGTACAGATCTTGCTATGACAGTCTCAAGTTGGCTGGTGTGAAGTGGAGCAGGTTAAACCTGTTAAACCTGTTAAATCTGTGCTCTGCAATGCAGCAGCTGGGCTTCCCAGGGCACCCAAGCTCACTGGCTGAAAGCTGTATAGATTTCAGACTTCTCACAGCTCACCACTCAAGTATTCACTTTTATAGATAGTTGTCCTTAGTGATGGACTCAGATTTTCAGCCTGACCTATCTTCTAATTGAAATACTCTCTAGGGATGTAGTAGTCTTTTCTTCATGGGAGAATTTCTTATATTTTGTTGCATCTTGTACTCCTGGCTTGTGTCAACAATAATAGCATGGCCAGCAGGTCTAGGGTGGTGATCATCCCACTGTACTCAGCACCGGTAGGGCCACATCTCAAATCCTGTGTTCAGTTTTGGTCCCTCCCTAGAGGAAAGACTTTGAGAGAAGGGCAGTGGAGCTGGTGAAAGGTCTGGAACACAAGACTTATGAAGAGCAGCTGAGGGAGCTGGGGTTGTTTAGCCTGGAAAAAAGGAGGCTGAGGTGGGATCTTACCGCTCTCTACAACCACCTGAAAGAAGGCTGTAGCCAGGTGGGGGTCAGTCTCTTCTGCCAGGTGACAGGGTGTGAGGATCTGGCCTCAGAGTTGTGCTAGGAGAAGCTTAGATTGGATGTTAGGAAAACTTCCTTTGTGGAAAGCATTGTCAAGCTCTGAAACAGGCTGCCCAGGGAAGTGATTTCGTAACCAACCCTGGAAGTATTCAAAAGACATGTAGATGTGGCACTCAGGGACATGGTTTAGTATTGGACTTGGCAGTGCTTGGTTAATGATTTGGCTCAGTGATTTTAAAGACCTTTTCCAACCTAAATGAATTTGTGATTCTATGTGAACTTGCAGCTTTATTCTGTGAATAATTGTTTTTTTCAGCTTGGTTGCTATTTCAGATCAAATCAGATGTAATGTGTATGACTGTTTCTCCTCTTCCTGGTTGTTCCCTGACTAGAACAAAAAGTACTCCGCTTCTTCAGTAATTCTCATTTTTCTACACAAAATGGCCCATTCAAAGCTAGATTCACAAAACTGCCTGAATATTAGAAACTGCATTTGCTTTTCAAAGTGATTCATGGCTTTGTGTTGGTCAGTTTTGTCATCTACCTGGTGAGATAAGCTCATGATTCCTGTTCCCTGCACAAGATTATCCAGCAGTTGGCATTCCTGGCCACAATGGTACAGCTTCATGTTGCATAAATGTGAATTAAATGCTCACTGAAGCAGAGCAGGGACCAAGTATGACACTTGTCAGATGACTCATTTGGCCTTGCTTCAGCTTGCCTGTGGGTAATGTTTTGATGAGATTTAACTGATGGACTTTACAATGCAGCCTTATGCTGAGCGAGTAATAGTCAATCTCCAGTGCCGTGGGAGCTTGCTGGATGCCTGGACCCTGGGAAGCTGAAGAAAAAAGCTGGAGTTTTTTCCAGTCCCAGAGACTGCTTCTCTCAGGAAGCAGTTGAGCCCAGTTTGAGTCCCAGATACTTCACTCCTCTGAAGATTTTGAGTTTTTCCCTTCAGCAAGTAAAGAGCCTGTACCAAACCCTACAGCAGTTGAAGCAGGACTGGCTCACTGCTTTGCAGGACTTTGGCTTTATGGGGGAGCTGAGAAACTGCATCCCAGTTGTCCTTCCCTTTAATACTCTCTTACTGGGAATATTAGAAGGCAGAGAGCAGCTGTGCTGCTTTCATTATGGATACTAATGAAAAATTTGTTTTGTACACATGTAGCTAATGTGAACTGTTCTAACCTCTAGAGAAACCTGCTCTGCTAAAAAATAACCACTTGATCTTCAACATATTTCTTTGAAAGCTGTCTTTGGAGATTAAAATTATTATTTCTGCATTCAGTGGAGTGGAACAACCCTCACCTTGTAGACTGAAGGAAAGAAAAGTCTGAAATAGTTAACAAAGTTATAAAAATTAACTGCCTTGCAACAGATTCTACTTTATTTTAATAAACCTTCATCTAAGTTGAATTAAAAGATCTCTTTTTTTTTTGCAAAATCACTAAAATTTGATGATTCATTCTACATATATCCTCAAAACATTTTTTCAAAGTTAATGTCATAGAATTCTCTTTTACTCCACTCTATTATTTCTTTCTTTTCCACATTTGAGAAAGTATTTTTTTAAAGTAGACACTAATTTTGCATGTGTGCTATAAGCCTTAGACAGGGTAGTTCAGAGGTTGTGAAAATATGAACCGTTTAGTGTTTATCCTTAGAAAAGAAGCCCTCATTCCTAGACTCAGAAAAATCTTGATGTATGGTCAAGCATAGCTTAAATTGTGAACATGAATAATAATAATAACTATTGGCTTTTTGTTTGGTTGGATTATTTTTGTTTTTCTTTTTTTAAAAAATTTATTTTGGGTCCAATTATATAGCTAATGGCTAACACACCTCATTTATTTTTGTTGCCATTATCATGTCTTTCCTTAGGGGATATAGTGTTGGGGAAAGAAGTTGTATATTCCCCATGTGATTTATGTTCATATACATACATGTATGTATACAGAAAGCATAGCCTTTCTTTGAGGTAGTTAACTATAAAACTAATTTGCTACAATTCCTTGTTTGTTCTATAACAAGCAGTAGTAATTTGCTTATACACTGCTGTGTATTTTACCTGTACTATGTGATTTGTTCCATTCAGTTTGGTTTATTTTCTAATTAGCCTGTGTTATTTGGTGTATACAGAGTAATGGAAGTGATTTTAAAAATGTGTTTTTAAGATTAGAGATGAAAATGTTATTAGATACAATAATGTTTTGCATTTGCAGTAGGGTTGCATTTAGAAATTGAGGGTTACTGGCTCTTTGGGAAGGCCACGCTGGGAAGGCAAGGAAGAGGTGTTCACATCTTTTATGTGAAACAGCAGCTGGGAAGCAAAGAGCTCTGCTGTGGGGATGAGAAATGACCAGATAAGTGTGTATAGGTCAGGACTGGCAGGTGAACCAGCATGGGTGATGCTGTAGGAAGTCTTCTCTAGGCCAGTGTGGTGGTTTAGCCCCAGCCAGCAGCCAAGCCCCAGGCAACAGCTTGCTCACTGCCCCACCAGCAGGATAGGGGAGAGAAATGGAAGGGTAAAAGACAGGAGACTTGCGAGTTAAGATAAATGAAGTTTAATAGGGAAGGCAAAAGCAACACATGCACAAAGTAACACAAGGAATTAATTCAGTGCTTCCCATGGGCAGGCAGGTGTTCAGCCACCTCCAGAAGAGCAGGGCCCTAGCATGTATAATAGTGACTTAGGAAGAAAAACTCCATCACTCCAAATATCCCCCCCTTTCTCTTTCTTCCCCCCCTTTATGTACTGAGCATGATATCAGATGGTCTGGAACATCCCTTTGGTCAGTTGGGGTCACTTGTCCCAGCTGTGTCTCTTCCCAGTCTCCCATGAACCCCCAACTTCCTCACCAGCATTGCAGTAGGAAAGGGGGAAAAGGTCTTGGCTCTGTGTAAGCCCTGCTCAGCAATAACAAAAACATTTCTGTATTATCACCTCTGTGCTCAGCATAAGTCCAAAACATAGCCCCATACCAGCCACTGTGAAGGAAATTAACTCTACCCCAGCTGAAACCAGCACAGCTACCTGATCAAGAAGAAGTAGATGAGACCTTAGGATGATGGGAAGTAGTCTCACATTTACACACAGAGGTCCTCAGGGGGGATGTGAACTAGCCTCATAACTTGCTGGTGTGCAACACAAATCAACAGCTTTGTGGCATAGATGATGGAGGGGCCAATGGGAGGAGACGCTTTGCTGGATGTCATACCTAAAAACAAAGGCCAGCTGGGGAGATGAAGGTTAGGAGGAACCTTGGCTGTATGGTGGAGTTGAGGAGCATGAGAGAGAGAAGCATCTTGGGCCAGTTGATGCACTCTGCACTGGGGCACCCCCATGTCAAGTCCTGTGTGCAGTTCTGGAACAGTAAGAAATATAACACAATAAGAAAGATATAAAGCGATTAGAGCATCTAAATGCTTAAAGTGTCTAATGAAGTGAAGGATCTAGAGGGGAAGCCATAGGAGGACTGGATGGGATCACTGGGTTATTCAGCCTGGAGGAGACTGAGAGAAGACCCCATAGTAGTCTGCAGCTTCCTCACAAGGGGATGCAAAGGAGCAGGCATTGGTGTCTTTTCCCTGTTGACCAGAGACAGGACCCAAAGGAATGACAGAATCTGTGTTGGGGAGAATAAGGTTAGATGCCAGGAAAATGTCCTTCACTCAAAGGATGGCTGGGCACTGGAACAGCTCCCCTGGGAGGTGGTTGCAGCACCAAGCCTGACAGAGCTCAAGAGGCACTTGGGAAATGCTCTTGTGCATTTCATGTGAGTCTTGGGGCTGTCCTGTGCAGGGCCAGGAGTTGAACTTTGATGATCCTTGTGTGTCCCTTTGAGCTCAGGCTATTCTATGGTTCTGTGATCTTAGATTTAATTTGGTCCATCCCAACAAGCAGTCAGTCTGGAAGCAGGGACAGATAACCAAGGAGGAACAGAGATACTGTCCAGTCCTGCAGGGGTGGTATCAGGAAAGTCAAAGCTCTTGTGGCTTGAATCTGGTAAGGGATGTGAAGGGCAACAAGAAAGGATTTTAGAAGTATATCGGCAGCAAAAGACGAGAGAATTTGTGAGCCCACTGATAAGTGGTACTGCGATACTACTGACAATAGACAGAGAGAATGATAAAGTACTCAATGCCTTCTTTGCTTCAGTCTGTTTTGCCTTTATGAATCCCAGACCCCTAAAACCAGAGAGAAAGTCTGGAACAAAACTTGTCCTTAGTGGAGAGTGATTGGGTTAAGAAGCACTTAAAATGGATGTAAACAAGTCCACAAGGCCTTCATGAGTGTTGAGGGAAGTGGTTTATTTCATTGTGAGGCGATTCAGCAATCTTTGGAAGGTTCCTGAAAGTGGGAAAAAACCCAAATACCATATCTCTCTTCCAGAAGGGCAAGGAGTGGGATTTGGGGAACTCTAGGCTGGTCAGCCTCACCTTGATCCCTGGGAAGATGATGGAAAAACTTATTCCAGAAAGGATTTCCATATGCAGGAAGGACAAGAAGGGGATCCAGGATAGTCATCATGGATTTACAAAGAGTATATCGTGCTTATGCAATCTGACAGCCTTCTAAAATGATGTGACTGATATGAAGGTAAAGGAGTGGATGTTGATAGCTTTGACTTTAGAGAGGTTTTAATCAACCTTTCATAAGATTCTCAAAGAGGAGCAGATGAAATAAGGGTGAAAGAAGTGAGGTGGGTGGAAAAGTGGCTGAACGGCTGAGTCACAAGGGTTGTGATCAGTGGTGCAAAGTCCAGCTGGAAGTCAGTCACATGGTACCCCAGAGGTTGATACTGAGTACATCTGCATTAATGACCTGAAGAAGGAGGTAGGGTGCACTCTCAGCAAGGTTGCAGATGGTAAAAAAACCTGGGAGGAATGTTAATGCACTGAGTGGGTATGATGCCATTTAAAGAGACCCTGACAGGCTGGAGAAATGGGCAGGCAGGAGCCTGATGAAGTTCAAGATGGGGAGATGCAAGGTCCTGCATTGGTGGAGGAGCAACACCATACATGAGTATAGGCTTGGGCCTGACTAGCTGGAAAGCTACTTAGCAGAAAAAGATTGTTTCTGCTTTACTCCAAACTGACCATAAACTAGGAATACACTCTTGGAATGCTCTTGGCAGCCAACAGCATCTTGGGCTACGTTAGGAAGTCCATTGCTAGCAGGTCAAGGAAGGTGATTTTCTATACTGCTCAGCACTGCTGTGGCTGCATCTGGAATCCAGTTCCTCAGAGAGGTTGTAGAACCTTCATTGTCAGAGGTGCACAGAATCCATCTAGACACATTTTTGGACAACCTGCTCTAAGTGGCCCTGCTTGAGAAGAGTCTGGACTAGATGATCTTAAGAAGTCATTTCCAGCTTCAATTGCTCCCTGACTCCATAGCTTCCTTTCACCTTCTCATCTTCCAGCAATCTGTTAGATTCTTGGTGCTTCCTCTGTAGAAGTTGTGCTTAAAGAATGTTTGTCTTTTGACCAGAAGCTGGTTGAAGGTTGTTAGGTGTATTTAAAGGGCCATGTTTACGAATCTTTCTAGATATGCTACTTCTATTAATGTGTGTAGAATGAGACGAAAGACAATGATGCAATTAACACCCCAAAACTTCTGTTATCACAATTTTTAGTGCTATTATAATTTAATTTGCACTGAAGCTGCTTTCTCAAGAAGATCCTATCGTTTTAGACACCATTGAGATAGAAGCCTTTGTAAATTAAGCAATGTTGTATGATTTTTTTCAATTACAAGAATTTGATGGGGCCATCAGCTGTATTATTAGAATGGTTCTTGACATGCTCATTCATGTGCCACTTAAAACTTTCCAAATAAACAGTGATGATAGGTTTGGATTTAGGCTGTAGGGGTCTTGTATTCCCCACAAGACTTTTTGGACATCATATCTTCTCTAGTGGAGTTTAAGAGAATAACTATAATGAGATGTGCAGTAATAATGTTGGCCAGGCTGCTCTGTGCCGTTTGCTCTCAGAGCCAGTGAACAGCCTTTGGCATAATTAATTTATTGTTATTGCTATAGAGACAGAAATGTTCTAGGCCAATAGTGCTCACATATAACTGGGAAATACATAATAGAGAGGTTGGGGATACTGGGAATCTTCTAGTCCAGACTCTTTTTTGTTCATTTACAAAACAAAATCCGTTACCTGTTGAGAAGTACCTGGGAAATGATAAATGAAGAAGTGTTTGGAGAACACTTCTATCTTAGTAAAGCTCCATTTTTATTTTTCACTATACATGAATATCCATTTTTGTCAGTTATCCAGCTGGCAGAAGTTATTTTTTGCCAAAGGAGTATTTCTTTTCCCTAGAGAACCCATGTTAAAGGAATTATTTGTTTGAGGCTTGCTAAAGGATACTTTAAAGACATGCTGTGTAAACTTGAAAAGGTGCACTATATTGTCGTTGAATGTTACAAAATGTATGAAGTGTTATATTATTACCAAGCTGCTTTAGGCTTTGCATTGGTTAAAAATTTCATGGCAGCCCACAGCCACTGTGGCCATCAGCAAAGGCAATGCCAGCCAATGGTAGGCTTTGGCAGGGAAGAGCTGCAGTGCTGACAGGAGCAGGTATGCTTTAAGGAAAGATTTATCACCTGAATGCCAGAGAGAGTCAGTGGATGGGTTTGTTCCCAAGCTTGATTTATGTGCCACTGTATCTTGTTTGGCACCTTATTGTTATAATGAATTATTCCTTTATGGAAGGTCTTAGAAATTCCTTTGAGATATGCAAGCACATATTGACTCTGTATTTAGCGTCATTATTAGTTAGTTATACCATCTCTTTGATAAACAAGCAAAATAGCAGAACTTTTCCAAGCCAGTCCTTGTCATTGAGGCAGAAAATGCCTTCTGGTTGCCTCTCAGGTTTTTTTTTTAAGAAGGAGATCCAAAATGTGTCTGTCTGGTTTTGATTGTTATGAGCAAGGCTGTGGCATTTTAGATTTTCATATGTGAAAATCACCAAAGCATTGATAGCACCCCAGGCTGCAAAGCAAAAAGGTGCAGAAACTTCATCTGCCCAGGAGCTTCAGAGGGGGGTGCAATAGGAAACTTCATCTGCTTTCCATGTGTGATTTCCAGCTAAGCAGTATTTTCAAACTGATATCTTCTGGTATATATGGTTGAATTTAATCTGATCTAAGATAAGGTAGGGTAAATAACCTTATACCCAGTATATTATCCACTGTAAAGTACATTAAGAACATAGTCAGAAAAACCCTCCCTGAGAACAGTGAATAAATTTGTGCTGGTAGTGTTTTTGTAACTGTGATAAATCTAGAAATAGAACTGAGGCAGTGCTTGGTAGCAGAGATAGTACCTTCTACTGGGATGACAAAGACAGGGAAAAAAACAGCAACAACAACAAATAAAAAACAACCAAAACCAAACCAAAACAAAAAAAAAACCCAAACCCATGTTTTTGGGCAATAAGGTCTTCTGGTTAAAAGCTTACTTGTTTTCTTAGCTACATAAGCTGCTCTAATAACTTGCTATTAGGTAAACTGGAACTCAAAGTAATTTTTTTATTCCTATAAGCTTTCCTTTACTGCCATTCTTACAAAAATACAATTGCTGCCTAAATAAATAGGCATTGCCCATCCAGGCCTGCTGAAAAGCAGCATGCCTTCCAGTGTGCATGAACTTGTTATGTCATCCTTTATACAGCATCTATTAAGATCATAAGGATCTGAGCCCTCTCCAGAAGTGCTCCCCGGGCAGTTGCTGTTGGGACTGGGCACTGGTTTCCTGTGTGGCTCAGGAGTCAGGCACAGGAGTCAGGCACATGCTGGGGGGTGTATTTCTGGTGTTAGCATTGATGCTGAGCTGAGCTTTGCTTCTGGAGCTGGCTGGACTAGGAACCTGATTTGCTGGACTACATCCAGATAGACACAAAAATAATTTTAGAAGTTTTCACTAGTAGAAGACATGGGCTAATCATAAATGCTTGCCTTACAGGATCTCCTTAGCGTGTGCTTCCCCACAGCTTGAGGACCTAGCTCCCAGTCAGTAAGATCTCATCCCTAATTTGAAAAGACTCTGAGAGCTTGCTGCTAGAGCCATGGACATCAAATCACTGGCATACCAGACTTGCTGCTCAGGCTTGGGAAACATCATGCAATGTGAAGTGAGACTTGAGTCTGCATGCAGTGTGTGCCTTACCTAGGCCTTGGAGCTGGTAAAGGCAGCTGTCTGCCTCATCATCCCCTGCACAGCTGAATTCAAACATTGGAACAGTGCTCTGGGCTCATCAGCATGAGTTCATTCCTTCCTGCAGAACCACTGTCCCTCTGATCATGGCACAATGGAGGGGTGTGAAATTTTGTATGGAACAAGTGACAATGAGAGCAGCATGTTGGATCTTCATTTGCTGTTTATGGCCTTGTTGATACATGAAGTAAACCTTCTCTATAAATAATTTGGGATGGAGGTAATTTTCTTTCCTGAAATCAGGTCATTTGTCCGTGATTTCACTTTTTTGGCACAGAAGCATGTACTGCACTGCTTAGCATACTTGTACCAAAGCTGAGCTTTCAGAGGCTAGTCCAGAATTAGGAGGGACAGTGCATCAAACCTTGTTGCCTTCTGATCCAAGCACATAATGTACTTACAAAAGATTATTAGCACGCAAACCCCCCCCAAATACTACTTTTTTTGAAGTACAGAGTTCTGTTGAATGTAGGACAGCACTTTACCATATTTAATAAACATTGTCCATGTTGCTTTGTGGCAGCAGCATCATTCATAGGATACAATTATACAAGATAAACTTTATTAATGGATTCAGATTTATATGATGGATCTCCTTGCTTTGTAGACTCATCTGCTTTGAAGTTTCTTCTGATCAATCATTAGCATTTATATACCTACTGAAGAATTCTCTTTTTTATCTTTTAGAGGACATGTCTTTCTGGCTAAAAACACCACCATTTCATTTCTCTAGTTTCAGTTTTTATAGTACAGTCTGCCATCCAATTTAATATTTATCAGTAGTAATAACTGACTGCCAGGGTATTTTCAACATTAATTCCGGGTGTCTGTGCACTGGAAAGTCCTGCATTCAGAATTACTAAGCAGACTATGCAGGCAGACACTTTGGCTGTAACTTGTTTGCTCATTTATATACAGAAGAATGGAGATGAATAGCTAATTTTGCTGCAGAGAGTTGTCTGCTTTGAATCCCAAACGCTCCATATTTTATAACTCCAGGAGCCTGGTCAAACTATTGTAGCAGTCTTCCAACTGGTAGAAGGGATTAATTATTCCAAGCTGCTTTTTTCTCTCCCTGTCCCTGCAACTTTCATTATTTAGAAGGCAAATTAAATACTTCCAGTATGACTGATTTAAATTTCTCCTAAGGATTACGCTGGAAGTGTAGTCTTGACTGAAGATCTGTAAAGGAAAGCACATACACAGGCAAAAGAAGACACACTGCAGCAGAGGATCTGGATATGCAGATTTTCCCAGCCAGATTGTGCCATATTGTTTTAGTCTAAAGGGTTGATTTGACCCTAACAGCATATAAATGCAGGTTTATTCCCAGCTGTTCAATATAGAAGCAGCATTGCAGCCTCAATTTTTCAAGAGCTATGCAAAACTCAGATGAAAATCCAGTCTTCTGTTTGCCCTTAGTTACAGCTATGAGGAGATCTAAGAGGAAGAGACAGGCTTTTTTCTTGTAGAAAACATTCAGTTCATGCTCATGTTTTATTTCATCTGGCAATATGTACACAGCTTCAGGGTTAGCTTAATGATGGCTTTTCCTCCAAGGATCTAAGCTCCACTATAGAAAGATTTCCCAAGCAGTAATGGTGAGAAAAGAGGATGCTGGTGGCCATACACTGTGATCCCTACAAAGGCTTTAACTGGGCTTGTGTGTGCTGGAGTAATTATATCCCTTTAAAACAGAAGTTGCTTTATTCTTGTTACTGTGAATTAAGAGTGCCTCACCTAGATTTTACAGGGAAATGTCCTTTCAGTGTAGCCAGGAGAAGAGGGAATGCAGGTTGATGGAGTAGGCTGAGTAGCAGTGCAGTGTTTGATAGATGGTGAGATGATAATGTTGCCAAGGCTTCCCAGTGTTTTTCTACTTCCCACTAAGACCTCTTTTGTCTTGCCTGGGCTGAGTTTTACCTAGATGTTGCTGTAAGTCAGGCTGCCTGTGGATACAGGAAGGAATGAAATGCTGATTGACATTTGATGACCTGATCTGTAAGAAAGGATCCGGGTAGGAAAAAAAAAAAAAAATTGGTGGGGTTTTTTTCAGTCTCTCAGAGGATGCTGGAAGATACGGAGGTTATGGAGGCTTCTAAAAAGTTTTCCTTGTAATTTTTCCTGCACTGATAATGTCACAGGTACAACATGGCGTGTTCCCAGCAGTCCAGAAGTTCTGTGAATTTCGTATTGGCAGTAGTGACTCTTTTCCCACACTATATACAATTAAGAGGAATTGAGGAGTTGCTGATGAGTGGCTTTTCTTCTGATGTCATCTCTACCAACTCTCCTTCCCATTTCTCCTTCTGTTTCGTGGTTTGACTATGAAAAAAGTCACCCTGGACTTGGTGTGCTCATGTTTCTTGGGCTTTTTTTCCTCTCCCATCTTCACTCTTTAATGTATAGGTGGCCTGGCATTTAGCTGGAATTTGGCTGCTGTTCCCCCCACCCCCCCAAGATGGAGCTAATGGGAATGGGATTAATCTTTCATACCTGGGTATTCTGAATTGTTGCCATGCAGCTAGCTATTTTTTTAAGAAATAAACTTCAGTTTTATTTAAAATGTGGTTTAATTTTCCTATCCTTCTGTCATAGGAGTTCAGAAGAGGACAAATTTCATTGTAACAGAAAGATTTATTGCAAAACATTTTTTATTTTTTCTGTAGCTGCAAGTGTCTTTTCTGGTCTGTTTTGGGGTTTGTTTTTTTAAAAAGCTTTATGTATTTGGATCAGGTCATAACTGGGAGATAGAAACACAGGACCTACAACTGGCAAAAGAGTAATTTACATAACTCTACAGAATGTGGATGCAGAAGCCTAAATGAGACTTCTTCTAAAACACATTATTTTGTTCCTACTGTTTCATTTATAACAAAACTGTAATGGTCAGGCATAAAACCCCCTGAATTGCTGATGATTTAGTTGATCTCATTCTTTACACAAAAGAGAATAAGTAACTGTGTTCTGCAAGGATATGAATTTGATTTAAAATGTTAAAACTTTTCCAAATCCGTTCCTATGTTTATGAACGTAAGTAGTAGAGTAGTTGATTTTGACAGAACAGTGAGTAGATTAATTATGCATTGCTGAAGAAGACTTGTTTTCTATTCCCAGATGTTTTAATTAATTTTAGAAAATAGTAGAGGTTTGCTTCGGTTTTAGTATAGTTGTTTTAAATCAATTGTGAGAATGTATGACTCATGTCTTAAACAGAATTCTGAGAGTAATTTAATTTCCTGATATGACAGATTTTTTCTGTCCTATCCCCAAAATTGTATTATGTAGTTTATGAAGTCAAACTGCTTGTCAGAAATGAGTAAAACTTCTCTAATTAATCTTTCTGAGTTCCTGATTTGTGGAATAACAGTTTGATTTGCATATTTTGTTAAATAAAAATAATGTATAATTAAATCATGAAAATGTGTTCCATTTATAGACTAGACTCTCTGTGATCTGAAAATATAAAGGTTGGTTTGTGAGTAATTAATGATGGGGAGGGCTGTGTTGCTTTTGAGGAATTTGTGCTTCCTACATAGACTGGCTTCTTAGTCTATTAAAAATTAGTCTATTAAATGTCCAGAAATTTGTTTCCTAGTTTCACTTGTAGGCTATGATGTGACCAAGATGTGCAAAATTCCTGGATCTGTCAGAAAGATATTGTATATAGAAAGAATCATAGAATCATTAAGTTTGGAAAAGACCTTTAAGACCATCAAGTCCAACCATTAACCCAGCTAAGGTCACCACTAAACCACGTCCCCAGTTTTACACATCTTTTAAATACCTCCGGGGTTGGTTCCCTGGGCAGCCTGTTCCAATCCTTGACAAACCTTTTGTTTAAGAAATTTTTCAAATATCCAACCTAAACCTCCTCTGACACAACTTGATGCCATTTCTTCTTGTTCTATTGCTTGCTGCTTGGGAGAAGAGACCTATCACAGCTGGCACTGTGATTCCAGGTCTAGTCCGGCCAGGCAGAGTGTGGCGAAAGTAGAGGGACAGGAAGGATGGAGCTGCCCCAAAAAATAAACTGTAATGGTGCTAAAATAACAAGCACAGAGACCATGGGGTCCGAGGGGCAGCATCCAAAGACCTGGAGCCATGGCTAATTTAACAATATATAAGGTTATCTGGGGGCAGGGTCCCAATCCCAAATGTGGGATGACGACATGACCTCCTATGTCAAAGGTCCCAAAACAATGGAGAACCAGAAGGAGAGACATGACCTATTTTGGAAAGGTGCCATTAGCATCCTAATTTCCATATCCCGCCTCCCATGGTCTCAGGTTCATGGTTTCTGCATAGGCTACCTGGGCTAAGCTATTATCCATCTCAGTTACCTCAGTTCCCACAGAGACCGATCCCCAAGTTGCTACAACCACCTTTTCAGGTGGTTGTAGAGAATGACGAGGTCTCCTCTGAGTCTTCTCCAGACTAAACACTCAGAGCTCCCTCAGGCACTCCTCATAAGGCTTGTGTTCCTGACCCTTGATGAGCTCCACTAACTTTCTCTGAAGTCAGACAGTTTGGTTTGGCTTGGCTTCTCATTCCTTGGTGGAAATGTTCTTTAGTTTTATGGCAGACATGTAAAACCAAAGTTCAGCATGCTTTGTATGGACACTAAAATGAGGCCGCAGTATATTTTCTAAAGAGGTTTTACTGTATAATTAGGCAGATGTTTCGCTCTTTTTTTCTTTTTTCTTCCCATGTGCTGTGCCATGCAGCTAAAATTCTATCCTGTGTTTTAAAGACCACTTTGGTTCAGTGATGCTCTGAAAATTATGGGGCTTTGGGCCAGAAAGTGTTATCTAACTAGAAAAAACACTGTTTTTATAGGATGTAGTGGAAGTAATTTACATAGTAAAGTGGGAACTTTATCACTGCAATATTTCCTACAAAACCATTTTATCCTCATGTATGGACTGCAGCTTAATGGGGGATAGTGTTGGTCTAAATCAGATTACAGTTGGATAATCTGATCATGTCAAGAATGATGATTAAATAAGTGTGTAGTTCAGGTTATTAGGTTTTGTGGTGGTTTTACTAAAGAAAAACCCTAAACCAAAACCCTTGGTTTTTTATGGCCAACAACTACCATTCTTTCCGTGTAGTCCTGGGCCCCAGATTAGCATGATCCTAAGCAGACCTACACTGACGAGATAAAGTAATTCACATTTACTGCCAATGGCTCACATCCGTCCTTGTTCTGAAGTTTCAGAAGATAAGTAAGGAATTAATATATTTCAGAATGTTAGTTATGGCTTATTTTCTTCAAGTTTGGCCTGTTCTGTCAGTCTGACCTGTCTATGTACAAAAAGAGACATGACAGTTTCCAGGCTGAAAATGTATATTACAAGTGTGCAGTATCAATGACCAATATTTTGTTTTAATTGTATTTGGTTTTTTATAAGTCCAAGTCTTTAAATTCTTTGTTTCAGCATTCTATTTAATGTCAGAATTGCACTAGTATTGTTTTCCCAATTTTTTTCCAAAATGCTTTATGTACTTTCTCAGTTAGGAAATCTTGAAGGCCTTTAATTACGTTTTTCATGAGATGGGGCTTTGGAGAGTTTATCAGCTTTAGATTTCAGAAGAGAGTGACATGTCTGTGGCTTAAACAAAAAGCAAACCTGTAGAATTGTTCTGAACTCTGAAGTGAGGATTGTCATAGTTTGGAATTAACTGCTTGCCTTACTAAGAGCTTTCACTATTTACAGAGAACTGGGACTTCTTGAGATAAACAGGGAGATTTGATGTGCTGATCAGCCTGGCTGCAGCTTCCATCATAATTTATTTTTTTGTGTCAAGGTTAGTGTATATGACACTTTTATTTGACCTTTTCCTTCACCTGTAAGTAAGGGGTTTCTATCTGAATAGGCTTCCCTAAAGCAGCTGTCACTCCAGTTTAACTCCAATACATCTGTTTTGAAAAGTTGTATATTATCTTTTCTCTCCTTTACCTCTTGAGGAAGCTTGCTGGCAGTTAAAAATTGAAGGAGGTAATGATTCTTGTACATTGTTTCCACACATAGTGTCTTTAATTATATTTATATAGGTACTATCAAACACAATGGATTGGCAGTTGGGCAGCTTCTCACATGTAGGTAAATAGAAATTACGCACAGACTTCAGCAAAAGCTGCTTTGATAGAATGAAGCTGCAATATGATCTGCAGCAAGCCTATTTCTAAGATACATAAAATATCCTGTGGTTAGTAGAAGTGCACTCACTTAGAAAGGTTAGCTGCTTACTTTGGAATGAAAAAGTAAGTCAAGAAAAAGAATTCAGCCATTTGTGCTGAAGTATAGAGAATAATGTATCAGGAAAAAAAAACCAAAGATCAAACACACCTGATTTTTTTTCTCTTTTCAATATCCTATGCTTAATTTTTGCATGACAGCTCTATCTGGCAGCCTCACATCCCATCAGTGCAATCTGTCATTCTGAGTTATTTCAATTAAGTTCTCTTTCTCATTTTGCATTTGCTGAAGAGTCATAATGGCATGCTCCCAAATCAGCAGTCAAGAAGAGTAATCCTCTCTATTTGTATTTGTTAAAAGAAAGGAGAAAGGACGAGATGGTTTCTTTGTTTCCTCCATGTCCTGAAGGCCTTTTCCAGAATTACAGAACTAGAAGATTTGCTTTGAAGACTAACTGTGAAGACTTTGTTACAGATCATGAAGGCTTGATTTTGAGACTCAGTTATTATGAATTCTATTCCCTTGATTACTTGCAGATCCCTTTCTGTCTGGTAACTGAAGAATTAAAGGTTTTCCTTGCAGTAATTGTATCAGTGTGGGAGTTGGACATCTTTGTAAAAGTAAATTTCTAGTCTTTCCTGTGCTTGAATGGGAAAGTGGAGACAGCTTGTTGCACTGATGTACAGACTGCTCCTGTGTTACCCTGAACTCAGACAAACTCAATGTTTCTAACTGGGTTGTTGTGTTGCCCTTTCGTGAACATTCAGAAGCAGGTACAGCCTGCTTCTGACTGCAGAGTACTGTGCTGACCAGAGTGATATAAACTCAGGGTTTATATCCCTGAGTGTTTAAACGCTTGGTTGTTGTTAAACTAAGCAGCTGCAGTATTAAGTACCCACTGTTTATCAATTAACCCATATGGTGGTATTTCACCTGTTTTAACACTGCCAGCTGATGTTCAGCTTCCCCTGAGAGAGGCTGCACTTTGCCCAAGCGGCAATAGGCGGAATGCTGGATTGACATGGTACCATCAGAAACGGGTTGTTTTGGTTCAGTAGCCTTCCACTGTAACTGGAAAGGAAGGAAATGAGTAGATAATTCAGAGCCCTTTCTGTGACCTGCTCATCTATTCAGTTGCTGGAGGAATGAGGAAGATTAAGTTCAATGGATTAACAAATGGGTTTTGCTTCTGCTGTAATTGCTTATCTCCATATGCTCATAACGGTACTGAGTTCCCAAGAGTCAGGCAGGTACAGAACTGTTAAAGCAAGGGCTTCAGTATTTCATCTGCTTGTTCATGCCAAGCCCATCTCTACCAGGGGGTTACAATGGGCACATTAAATCTGCATTCTATCTTCTTACCATTTCATCAGGTTACCCATACTTAGTGTTTACATGTGATTGTTGGAGCAAGCTTCCAGCGTTGCACCAAATGAGATTTTTTAGTTAGTATCTTTTCTAATCTAATCAGCACCTTTAAAACAATTTAATGCTCCTTCTCCTCCTTTTTTCTTTTTATAGCATTTCAATTGGACCAATTGTCCATGTTGGAGATGGCAGCTCCTTTTACTCACTGGATGGGAAATGCTGGCAGCCCTTAGTACAGGTCTCTCCTGTTTGTTGCAGACTTGGGTCAGGCAGGGCTGACAGATTGCTCTTAATGGGGTTAGTATGAAATCTCTAAAGCAGGATGAATAGGAATTGTTTATTCTGTTTTCCAGAGGACAGTTTCAGCCCAAATGGATTTATTGTGTATTTTGCAGATTGGGGTTTTTTTGTCCCTTTTCTATGTCTGTAGTTGCAACAGGGTTTATTGATGCATGTGAAGGGGATAATGAAAAGCTACATTCCAGATCATCTTCAAGGGCCTTGAGGTAGTTCACTGTCCTAAACAGAGTAGCTCAGATCACTTTAAGAAAAATGCTTTTTGTCAGCATGAAACCTAGGTGTGCTTCAAATCCTAACTTTATAAGAAATTCTTGCTGTGGAGGAAAGCCAGTAATTCTGATTTCTAGCAGAAGCATCTTGCACACTTTCCTTCTTGCAGGAGCTGGGCCAGGCAGGTGGTCAAACACCCTGCCTCCCTGTGCTATACTACCATCCCATGCTGCATATGCAAGAGTTGACCTGTGAAAAGGCTCCTTTCAGGAAGGAAATACCAGTGACTTTGTGGCATCGTAAATCTCTTTTCCAGGAAAAGGCAAGGATCAGTTAGTGGTCAAACCAGCCAATGTTAGTCATTTGCCATTTCTGCTGTCTTGCTGTCTCCCACATTTTGGATTACCCTGTGTATGCACAGCTCCAGCCCAGGGTTTGCCCTGGAATTTCTTGTGGGAAGCAGCTCATCCATAGTTTCATGCATGCATTCTTGTATTCTGGGAGCTTCCTTTGGCTATGAAAACCTGCTCAAGAATGGGCCCCTTAATCTCTGTTCACTTACAGGCTTTGAAACCAAGAGTATTTCTGCTGAACTTGGTGTCATCCAGGTGGGAAGAGTTTGCTGGGACAGAAACTGAGTGCAGAAGTGCTATTCAGCAGTGTGTAGGAATATAATTGTGTGTTAGAGGGGTTGGCTGTCCATGTGCATTGTGTGCCACATGTGCATGGCTGCAGTTCAGACTTACTCATCATTGGCACACCCATGTTGGCTGTACATTTTGGGCAGTGAGTCAGTCAGAGGCTGGCATCATGCTCTACTTCCAGGGGAGGCAATTCCAGCATTCAGGTGGCCCTTTCTCCACCAGTTTTCACTGAGATGTTTCTGTGCAATTTCTGCTATTTGGCTTGTGCCTGTAAAGTCCCATCCCAATACAGAAGGTAGGAAATCCAATGTTCATCATGAGCATAGCTTTTGAAATGTTTGTGGCTATCCTAAGAGAAGAATAATTTTAAAACAGAATTTCTCTAGCAATCTGTAGATACAATACTCAAAGCAAACAACTGCTAGTTGGCAGTTGGGGCTTGAGGCTTATTTCCATGTATTTGTGGGATTCAACTATGGAAGTTGTTTTTTTTTTTTCTTCCTAATATATAACATTCATATATAGAGTAAGGCAGAATGCAGAAGCATTCACATTTTACACATTTAATAATGAGTGCTAATTGTCATTGTGAATTATATTTTCAGTGTGTTTTCCTCAGTGCCTAACTAAAGTTAAGCATAAATCTTTTTAGCCCTCTAAATTTGTATTCCTGTCAGTTTTATTCAGTGCAATTTTGGTTCACTTTGCCTTGCTTTAGATTGCAGATCATGCCCAACAGTGAAAGAGTGGATTTTGAAAATTTTTTATGTGTCAGATTTCCCTGTATCCAGTTTTATCAAAAAAGCTGTCACCAGTTTCTTCTGAAACCAGCAAACCTTTTTCTTTCTAATTACATTTTTACCATATGTTCACCCAGATGGCATATGCCAAACATTTTCTGGGGTGTTATAAAATGACCTGACTTTGGAGGATTTAACTGTTGAAGAAGCTTAAAAAAAAAAAAATTGACACTAGGGAAAAAAAAAAAGTAGTCCTAGGAAGAAAGAAATTTTAAAAATCTGATAAATATCCCCAGCTGCATTTTGTAGCTGTGATACTGAATTCTTGATATATACACCTGCACTAAAACAGTGAAAGTATAGGGAATGTTTTCTTGAAGTGTTAAAATTTGACTCCTTTTTTAACCACCAAAAATAAAATTTTTGTCTGTTGAATATATCTAAAAAAATTCTAGAGCTTTGAGCGACTCTCTGGTTTCCTGCAAAATTGAGCAAAAAAGACTTTGTCAAGGCACCAGATTCTCTGTAGGAGCAGCAGTTTTACAGAGCAATGTAATAACTACTTGTGCACTTTTTTCTTGAAATATCATTTTCAAGGCAGTTGGTGCATGATTTTGACACTTGTGCCCTAGTTCTTAATAATTCTTGGGGGATTTCTTAGAGAAAATAAATTAACTTGGGATATACTGAGAGGTTCCAGGAAGAAAGGAAGGAAGGAAATTATTTTTCATATTTAGCTACTAGTTAAGCTAAATTAATGAAGATCAGTTTTTCATTTTCTGGAGAGTTTGCATATTTTGTCATCTCTACAACAGTTCTCTTTTAACTGTCATTGTTGTTTTGGTAGTCTTTTCAGATTATCAAGCAGGAAAATCTAGAAGACCCTCATGTCGTTGTCAGTTTCCATAAAACTGTCTCAAGTCTCAATCCATTTTACTTAGTGCTAATTCCTGAAGAATAGTGATTGAATGAGCATTCTATTTACTTCCTTGTGTTGCTACAATAGCTTTTCCCATTCCCAGGAAATTTTGAGTGCAGAGCCCAAGACTCTATTGAATAGAGTATGAAGAGGTAGTTTTGGGGCAGGATGGGCAGAGACTCATGGCAGGGACTCAGATGGACAATTGTAAATGAAAGTTTGTTCAGTGTCCTTAACTTGCACAGATCTTGTTGAAAATCACAACTGCAATCAACAAAGCAGATCCTCCACCTCCTCCAAATTAATGAGGCAGGATTTTAACAGTGCTCAAAAATTTGAAGTGGTTTTGTTATTTTTGAATTAAACCTTTGGTAATAAGTCCTTATCTCCATCCTCCTTGCCCACTTCCACTGATCAGTCCATGAGTGGTTTGACATTTCCACAGAATCTTCTCTGTCATTGACCAAGTTTACACCTGCTGTGTCTCAAGTGAAAAAGAGTCTGTTTTGTAGGTAAATCAATCTGTATAGCAGAGATACTGTAACGATCTAAAAGCTAAGAATTAAACACCCCAAAATTGCAAGCTGGTTTTAACTTGTGAAATAATTGAAACAAACTGTAATAGGGGAATATGAAGTGGGACACCCGAAAGCAGCATGTCTCCACCCTGTCAAAATATGATGCAACAGCCAATTGATTACAACGGTTTTAGAGCTTGTGGGTGTGCAGCTGTATTCAACTCACTTTGAGGTGTCAAGTGACTTTTTCTGCTTTCTTTTTGAAAGTCTTTGCAGAATGGAGCTAAAGTTGTTCAGGTGCCTTTGTTACTTATTTCTAAAATAATGTTTATCATAACCAGGATCACTGGGTTCTTGCCATAGTTTTGAGTTATTTAGAAAAGCTCTAAGCATTTTTCTGTGGAAATGCAAACTCCGTTTTTTGTAAAAAAAACCTTTTGACAGGTCAAAATGTAAAGGCTAAAAAAGCATTGTGCTCAGATACTTTGCTTTTAATTACTAGTAAGCATTATTAAATCAAGTTCTCGATTGCAGTCATTGTTTATATATTCCTTGGGTTATTCAGCCTCTAATTTAAATAAGGACAAAGCTAGGAAGGTTTCCATGAAAATATTACCAAATTAATAATTTTGAAGCTAATTATGTGAAGATTCAAAGTGTCAGTCTTAAACCACAACTCTGACTAAGCCAAGCATGAATTTGGATATGCACATGTTAAGTTAGGCTCCTCATAATGTCCTGGGGTTCTGAATTGTGTTTGCAGGTGCTAGCTGCTGTGATACAGTTGATCACTGCTCCCCAGGGTGTTTTTCTTTCCTAATTTTCTTCCTCTTTTGCTCACTGTAGGCCCCTTAGTGGATAAGTGTGCACATGAATTTTATGCCATCCTGCAACGTCTGTATTCTGCTCTGTGTGCTGCTGCATGCAGGCTCAGATGCCTTCTCCCTCATTTCCCCTGTTACCTTCTCTTTTGACTAGAGCAGTTGCCACAGAGAGTTTTTAAGAGTAAGTGCTTAGGATTGCACTTCTGCTATGATTTTCCATAGATGGTAGTTCATCTCTCAAAAGAGTCTGGAATATAAAATCTCTGTTCAAGAAATTCTCTAAGAATTATTCTCCTTCATATGACAGCAGTCTCCCACTGACAACATGAGTGCATCAGAGAAGATGGCCTTTTGTAAAGCAGATACTAATCTCAGCTGTTGAAAATGGGAGGAAATAAATGTCTCTCTTTGAAAAGGCAATCTAAGGGCAGCTTGAGTTTGTGTACATGGAAAAAGCACTTCATATTTAAAATCTCAGGCTTTTTCTTTTTCTCCCATTTTTCCTTGAGAAAAGTAAACCGTTAGGTATGATGTAAGAACTGTATCTGAATGTATTTAAATACATTTTTTAGGGTCTTTGAAGCAAATAGCAAGTTTGTAGTGTTGCAGTTATTCTTCTAAGATCTTTCACTGTAAGGGATGTTCTGGGTAGGGCTCTCCAAAGTGGCTTTTTTGAGTCCAAGCTTATTAGATTCTGGTTTAGAACTGGTAGCATAGTTATTCTGCAGAAGTCAGTATTTTCCATAGCTGAGATGGAGATCAAATACTTCCAATTAATGCAAAATTCAAATTAGCCCTGAACTGTGGTACCACAACTGGCATCTCAATAATGAACTAACCACAGGAGGAAGCGGGTTTGTAAATGTACCATCACAAAAAGCTTTGAGCATTAATCTAATCTCTTCTGGGATCATATTTATACATGTTGCTGCTCTCTTGAAATACACCCCCAAAGTACTGAATGGCACAATAACATCTGATGCAGCAAGCTGTGGAAGCATGAGCTGCAGAGTCTTTTTAGTTGATGTATTTCAAGGTGGATAACCTTAAAAATCAATAGTGTCTGCTGCACCACTCAGAATCATGATGGACTGCTTGCTGATCTTCTTGCTTAGGCTTTGAATAACTGATGCTGTGCTACTCTGCAGATCCTCAGCCCCAGCCAAGACAAGGGCTGGACCATCCTGTAACAGGGCTGCTCTTTTAAGCAAATTTCTGTCTGCTCTTAGAATTTGTTAAGTGAAGTGCAGCTGTTTGGGGGTTTTGGGGGTTGTTTTGGGATTTTTTATTTTTAAAACAGAGTACACAAGTGCTAGAAGACAGAGTAAGTACAATGGCAGGAAAGTAGTTTTCAAAGGCTCAAGCAATATTTTCACATTGCTTGTAAATATGATATCTTCTCTTTGGAGACAGAAGGCGCTTTCCATTTGGGCTTGTAGTGCCCCAGTTACAAAAAGGGAAACAGCTATTAGGAAAAAATGATTAAATAGATTATCTTAACTTTGTGGAAAGTTAACTTTGTGGGCTGTCATCTAAGAGAGGTGAAAAATACAGAGTTTTGTCTTCTCTACTAAAACAAAGCCTTCACGTTGAAATTGATACTTTTTTAGATACCAGAGACAAATCAGAAATTGTCTCATTAGAAAGATGTAATGTTTGAATATCTAGAATCACAAACCATAATTAGGAATTTATGGAGAGGAGGTGCCTGGGAGGTCTTGAAGATAGATTTCTTAAAGGATCTGCATATAATTCTCTAGGTTTTCTAACAGTTCATTGGAAAAACAAAATAGAAAGTTATCTAAAATAAACTGACAAAAGCTAGAGGAACAGGAACAGGAGGAGGAAGAGAATGAAGTATCAGATGTGACGCTCTAACTAGTAAAAAATAAGTACTTTCTTTACTGACCTCACCTTATATTAAGAAAGCGCTGAGATATTCTCTTGCTCTCTTATTTTTGTAAGGAAGTAACTTCTGCTGCCTCTGATCATATGCATGAAAAGACAGCATGTTACTCTTAGGCAGATTGAATCTAGTGATAGTGATAGAAAGCTTCTTTGAAGAAAAGCCCTAGAAAAATCCAGTAACAGAAATAGACTCCCACTGAGAGTTTACTGAGATTTTGCTGCTTCTCTGTGTATCAGTAATGAAGCAGACCATGGAGAGAAGGTAAATTGATGTCATGCCCAAGGTGTATGTATTGGGGAAAGATCAGAGAAGTTTTTGCATGCCATTCATGCTGAAAATAGATCTCTGAATGATACCTTTCTCCTTATGGACTGCCAGTTTGCAGTTCTTCAGGGAATTGTATTTGCATATGGAAAAGGGACAGGTGGTGAGAGCAACAATGCTGGTTTCACGGTATGTCCCTTAACTCTGATGTTACAAAATTTTGTGTGTAAAATTATCATATATGAAAATTACCTAAATTTCCTATTGTTAATTCATTATGAGGACACCAATGGATGATAGTGCCTAGTGCTGTAGAGATATCTGCCTCTCTGATGTGAATTTCAAAGTTCCTAGGTTTGGGCACCTGGTTGTTACCTTTCTCAGAGCCTGTGTCCTCTCTATGGGTGGGGTTTGGACTTTGCTCCCTCCATTTACTGCATTTATCTACCATGAGCTAGAGTTAGTTCAGCCCTTGCAGACTTACAGTCTCTTGAAAGTAAAAAAAGAATTAACTCTTGGTCAGGCAACTTAAAACAAATATTATCTGAAGTCTCTCAGGACTGCAATAAGTTGATGTCATGAGCTGAAATCTGTTTTTGTACTGTGCTGACCAGATATTGCTTGTTGCATATGAGTTTGGTGGATGGTGTTTGGTGGATGAGTTTGGTGTCTGAGGTATGACACTGGAGTGGTTTGTTTGTCTGTCTGATTGGCACTGGAAATTGGTAGCTGTGATTCAGTGGGGACTCCAGGCATTGGGTGGAAAATGCAAAATATGTTTTGGTTCTGACTGTGTACAGCATCAGCCACGTTTGAGTGTTTATTAACATTAATTTAAAATCTTTATGCTATTAAACTGTTACCTATTTCATGGGTATGTGATGTTGGATAGCTTTCATCCTTTCTATTTTCTGCTTGAAAACTCAAGATCTTTCCCTCCAGCCATAAGAATTTTTTCTTCTAGGTACAATAAATAGGCTTTGTCATAACACCATAGAAGAAAGCAAAGTATTTTAGTAGTTCCACATAAATATATTTTCTTGATATCTTTTTTGTATGTTTGTGCCCTGGAACATTTTGAAGTGATCTCGGATAGTTTATCCAAGTAGCAAATACAGAGCTGTTATGGGTGCCTTAGGAAGGGAGAGAATTCAGCTCAGAAACTTGCTTAACATGTTAGATCCTAAAATTAAAATGTATTTCTTTTAAAAAAGGCTGACAGACTCTAATTGTTGTATTTTATGTTATGAGTAGGTCACTACTATTATTTTTCCCTTCCAAAAATTGAAGGATGAAAAATTCAAGCACAGATGACAAAGACTTTATTGTCGGGTTATTTTTCTTTCATATATGGGATATAATTAAATGTGTGCTGTCAAAAAGAAGCCTTCTTAAAGCCTGATACTATTGATTACTATTTGAGACATTCCAGCAGTATTACTACATAATGCATAAGAAAATCTAATAGAAAATTATTAAGGTGGTGTTTTAGTTCCTCTAGTGAGAACGTTTCAGATATTCATCTCATATCGTTGCACAAATTGCTTGGCTCAAGTAGATACCACAAAACCATGTTTTAATGATTTTTTTCCTTTTTCCATCTTTTATTTTTTTTCACAGTCACATGACACAATCAGCCACATTTGAAGACCCTCGAATAGAGAGCTGCCAAATAACCCCTCCAGCCCCTCGGAAAGTGGAAATGAGGAGGGATCCTGTGCTAGGATTTGGGTTTGTGGCTGGTAGTGAAAAGCCAGTTGTTGTACGCTCAGTAACACCAGGTATGTTTTCCCCACCTGACCGCAGAAGAAAACTTTGATTTAGCCTACTAAGATGAAATGCAGCTACAAATTTGAGAACTGTTGAAATATTCAGGCAGGCAAAGTAATCACAAATACTAGATACAATTTTAAGCCTAGTCTTACCCAGTGGTTTCCTTCCTCATATTCATTTTTGAACATTACATAACTGTGTTGGCAAAAAGCCAGTTTGGAGTTATTACTCTGAGCCATTACTATTGATTTCCTGAAAAAAGTTAACCCATTTCATTCAAGGAAAGAAGGTCTTCTCCCTGGTATCTTTATATTGGTTTGCTGTCACCTTCATTACCATTGAATCAGCATTTTCAAGAGGTATGTTGAGTTCTGAGATTAAAACTTGCATATTTTTCATTCTTACCATCACCTTCCCAAGAAAACCTAGGTTTCTAAAACCAGTACTTCTTTCTGAAAAAGAGGATGCTATTGTTGGCTTTTTCTTTTCTTTAATGAATGCATCTGTATGACTATATGGTTAAAAGCCAAGTCAAAAGATACCCCTGAACATCTTACCTGCAGTGAAAATTAGTGAGGTTTATGATATTTTTGAAGTTATGAGAGACCAGACCTGGGATAATCTCTCAAATAGGAGACTCCTGCTCTCGATGCTTAAAAGTTCAGTCGTTATGTAAAATTGCAGCCAAGGGCAGGGATTTGACTTTGCTCTTGTTCAATATGTTCTCTAGAACCCCCACAGAGAGCAGAGGAGAGGCAAAATCGACTTCGTGAAGTTCTGATGTCATTTACCCACATGTGTGCATTGATTACATTTGTATTGTTTTCACATGAAGTGAGCAGTGTAACTAATAGTTGAACCAGATCCAGACAGCTCATTTTTCTCAACTTGGCATTATTAATGTAGTTGTATGTTAAAATTTAGAAAATGTGTTTACTATGTTCTGTTCCAAGGGAATAGGAGGAAGTACGAGCTCAGGACAACATTCTCCTACATGGATGCATTTATGGATATGGAAATGGAGTAAAGTTTTCAAAGCAAACAGAGGAAAGAATCAGCATTAGCTCAGTTGTTGAATGAATTGGTTTTGATGATGAAACATTTTTTTTAAAGACTTTACCTTCACAGTGGTAATATTATTCGGTTTTTTTATGTATGATCATTGCAGAGTGTAAAGACAAAGACTAGAGAGGATAGATCTTTACTCTAGGAACTGTGATGTCATCACCTTCTGGGCATGTAATTGTGCTGAGAAACAAAGTAATTTGTGCATTTTATAAAGTACAATGCACTCAATGTGCATTTCAGCAGTGCAGAATCCAAACCACACAGACATATACATGACTGATTGTCTATTCAGACTAGTGCTAAATATTCATGTCTAACTGAAAGTGGCAATGCTTTTGGATGTACCCGTGTTCATCAAATGGTAGGAATCCAGCAGAAAAGAGAGTCAAGCAGCTGGAGGTATAAAAACTTACTGTCTCCAATTGAAGAAAGCAGGTTTGTTTTGCCTAGAACAGAAAAGTCATAGGAGAGACCTGTGAATGACAGTCAAATATGTAAGTGAGGTTTCATAGGAAAGACAACTAAGATGGTCTCTGGTGTTACTTTACCTGGGACAGGAAACAACGTGTTGCCACAAGGAAGATCTGGTATACT
The DNA here is from genome assembly GCA_013401135.1 of Cettia cetti. Lineage (NCBI taxonomy): Eukaryota > Metazoa > Chordata > Aves > Passeriformes > Sylviidae > Cettia > Cettia cetti. The sequence continues at coordinate 97,873 of VZUI01024055.1, read as the reverse complement.
TACCATGGGAAAAGACTTCCTGAACTAAACAGTAGATAAACAGGATCACTTGTTCACAGGAAAAGAAATCCTTCTCAGGGTGATATTAAAAAATATCAACACACATTGATCAAGGATGATTAAGATATAGTTGAATACATCTTAAATGGTGTATACTTAAATGGTTGAATACATCTTAAAAAGTGTCCTCTTGAAATGAAGTGCCCACAGCTTATGGGTCCTTTTGGCCCTTCAGAAAACTGAGCCCTCTAGTTTAGGTGGTTAGATACAGGTTTAGAACTTGAGGAACTTCAGCAGAAGCTGCTAAACCACTAGCTTGCAAGATTTTCCTGGTGAGGGAGTACTGGTAACGTCAGAAATAGTGTTTGTGTAAAAATGTCTTTAGCTGAAGAAAAAACATGCTTGTACTACGTGAGCAACAGTCTGTGTCTGTGCTTTTACAATGGTCTGTTAACCTGTGCTCTTTTATTTATTTTTTTTTTCTTCATTTGTTTGCAGGCGGCCCCTCTGAAGGAAAGCTTATACCAGGGGATCAGATCATAATGATTAATGATGAACCAGTCAGCACTGCTCCAAGGGAGAGAGTCATCGACCTTGTCAGGTAGTTGATGTCCTGTCACTTAAACTACGATCCCAGTGACTTATTGCCTTGTGCAGTCATTCACTAGTACAGCAAGTCTTGCCTTCTCATGCCTGTGAAAAGAGAAAGTAATGTTGCTTTAGTTATAATGAAGAATGATAAATTATTTTAGTATTGAAATGAAGTGTCCTCTTAAAATGTCATCTGGGTAGTTGGAGAAGTATAAAAACATCCAGGAGTAGCTCCAAAGTACTTTGGTATCAAAAGAGGAATAGTATTCTCCTGGTATTTATTTTTGGTATGGATTGTTGAAAAGATGATTCCCAGAGCATGAAGCTCCACTCACCGTTGCATTACTGTTCATTTTTCACATGAAGAAAGTTAAGTCAGCTTTGTCTTCTGTGAAGAATAAAGAAAACTTGGTAGGGTGATTTTTGAGAGTGAATGAATGCTTGTAAATATGTAGATAAGCTCAAAAAGTGTTTAGGTCAAATGCAGGTAGGTGAGTTTGTGTTAAAGAAGCAGGTAAGAAAGAGAGAAAAAGGCAGAAAACTAGACAAAAAAGGGTGGCTGGGGATAGTACAGGAAAGGAGAAATGCTAGTATTTGTAATGGGATGTAGAAGGAAAGGAAGAACAGTGACTGACAAATGCTAAGGATGTAGAAAAAGATTTATTGTGATAAACTTCTCCTAATAGTTCTGTGTTGACCACTGGTCAAGCCTCAAAAATGTGTCTTATACTCATTTTTGATGTATTTTTTTCTCAATAAAGAAATAACATTCTCTTCTTCATTCTTTCCCTTGTTCTTTAATATTAAGCAAAGTTAAGTTCTCTATCTCATTTTCTGCTTCTAGCAATATGTAGTAATAACAGCAAGGAAAATAGACTGATTAGACCTGAGACAAACTGAATTTATTGTATAGTTGATTCTCTGTCTGCCTTCAAATGAGAAACTCAGTAAGAATGTCACTCTTCCCAATTACATTGACTACATAGGTAGTTTCAAATTAAGTGTTGTTTCGTTCCAGGGAAAGCTTTAGGTGATGCTTTTCTTACACTGTGATTCTACCTCTGCTCTCAAAATCTATCTGCTGTTGGGATTTTGACAGAGACTCCTTCTTTGATGAAATTTGGAGTGAAATATATTGCAGTTGTATGTTACAGCATTTGAAAATAAAAGCTTTTTTTCATGCCAGTGGGGATGCCTGGAATGATTAGACATTGTCAATGTGCAGTCCTGACACCACTGCAGAAGCAATTCTTTACATCAATGAAATAGTGACTCTCTTCTGTATAAATGAAGGTTTTCATATGGGTCAGATGCATCTGCAACTTTTCAATGCATCTGCATTTTTTGATGTGCATGAGAGAAGTTTTGAAATCTTGTTTTTCTGCAGATAGCAGCATCTCAGTGGTCAGCAGTGAGGGCGTTTTAAATGCATGGGTTATGCAATGGGCATAACCACAAAATCATAGAAAAACTGAGAGGAGATTTCTGGAGGTCATCCAGTCTAACCTCTTGCTCCAGCCCAGGCAGTGTCAAAGTTAGATGTGGCTTCTCAGCATTTCCCAAATCAAGTCTTTGATATCTCCAAATATGGCGATTTCTCAACCACACTGGGTAGGTGTTTCAGTTCTTAACCAGTGGCCTTTCAAAAAAACATAAGCCAACTTCTTTATCAGCCTTAGATGCCTCCCATCCAGGCTCATGGACGTGTCACTCTTACCTAAGCAATCCCTAATTCAGCCATTGTCTGCCTCTGTTCTGTAAATCCTGTCACTCAGTTTGTGGACCAGGGTGGAAGACTTTGCCAGAAAAAGGCCAAAGCCAAGAAAGCATCAAGCATCTGAGCTTGTTCAGTATCCTTCATCAGGTTACCCACTCAATTTAGCAGTAAGTTTGTATTTCCCTTGGCTTTCATTGCTAATGTAGTTGTAGAGGCCCTTCCTTCATCCATCCTGGGTAAGTTTCAGTGCCAAGTGAGCTTTGAAAACCTCATACCTGCCTGGCCAGGTACAGCTTCTGTTTCTCCTGGGTTACTTGTCTCCATTTCCATCTCTGATCTCTTTCCATTTTGCACTGGATCTTGCTCAGGCTTTCCCTGTGGAGCCACACTGGTGTCCTGCTTTGCCTCCCTGCTTCCTTGCAGATTGGAATAGACCATCCTGGCACTTGGAAGTGTGAAGATCCCCAGCTCTGCTGGGCTCTGGCCTTTCAGAGCTGCATCCTAACAGACTCTACTTGCCAGTGCCCTGAACAAGCTGCAGTCTGATTTTACACTGGATTCCTCTTCCTCTTTTTCTTCAGGATCTTAAATTGTACCATCTTGTGGTCACTGCAGCATGTTAATGAGAAACTGATATTCCAACACTATTTTTTTCTGTGATTATATATCTCTTGCTGATTAGGTATAACAAGGTATATTTTATATTCATGTGAAATTCAGAGGCTATTTTTATGCAGCTTTCCCTCAAAACTTTTTGTAAAGTCAATAAACTATTTGCCACTATAATAGCAGAGTGTGTGTAAAAAATCAATCTACTTTCAAAATACTGATACAAAGATCATAGCATGTCAAACAGAAAAAAAAAAAAAAACCCAAATTGCATAAGAAAAGAAAAAGGCAGATTTCCCAACCAGGTGAGCATCAAAATTCACCAGGATTTGGAAAGCCCAAAACTTCCAAGCAAAATATACATAAATGTTAGATGCTAAGTCAACCTTGAATATTAAACAGAGTTTTCAATTAAACATAATTATTTAATTGTTTCCCAAGAAAACTTTGTCAGAACATTAACTTATGAAAAGAGTTATGAGCTTGAAGGAAAAGAAAATGGAAAAGGCAGTTTCTGCTTTCTTAAAAAAAGTCCATCTATCTTAAAAAAAATTCAGTGTTCACCAAAAAGGTTAAGTGAAAAATGTCCATTAAATCTTTTTTTTGTTAGGAAAAAGCATATACCTAACCAATAAATTAGTTTTATTCCTAAATTTCTCACAGAATAAATCAGTAATTTATTTTAGATTTTTTTTTCTTCAGCCCTTTTCCTATCAGCTCCAAATTAATTGTCTGTTACTCCTACAGTATTAGAAAAAGATAGACTGGTCTTTCAAGAAAGTCTCTTTTATATAATGGTTTTACTACAGGAAAATGCAAGAAGTTAAATGCAATGCATAATACAGAATTTTTCCCATTGGCTTTTTATTACATTGTAATATTTTAATTATTTGTGGACTTTTTAAGCATTCATTACTGAAAATAATCTTCCTTAAGTAGAAAACTGTTATACCCACTTCTGCTGAGTCCAGGGGGTACTGAGCCGGAACCTGGTGAGAGATTTTGGGTTGTTTTTTTAAGAATTGAGGGACACTCTCGTATCCTAGGAAGTCTCAGGTCTGGAGATTATCAGGACTATTCTTTATAAATAAACCCTGTAGGTCGTTCTGATTCATTGAATTTTTTTTGGCTTTGCTTTACTGGCAACACTTAATTAGTGTTCAAGTCGTCCTTTGAGAGCCAGGGTTGCAGAAATATGAATCCAGTATGGTTTGCAGACAAAATCCATTTGGACTCATTATTTCTGGATGCTGTTTGATGGCTTTTGCACCATATTATGTTCTCCTGAGCTATTTCTAGCACAAACTCAGAAGTCATGTTTATGGTTTCCCTTACAGAGAGGTCAGTTTTATGAATGTCACTTGTGGTTGTGGTCAGGATGAATTCCTTTCAAGGCAGACAGTTACAGAACGTTAAAAAAGAGGAATGAACAAGATCACTTTTCTAAATGTAAGCTTCAAGTCAAGGCAAGTAGTAAGCGAACAGAATACAAAGGATGTTTTTGAAGTGCAGTCAGTTCAAAATTTATCAGGAGCTATTTATGTTGGTTTTATTTTGCTGCTGATACAGATTCTGTGAGTTAAAGCTTTTCACACATACTTAAAGTAAGTACTTTGAGATAACATTAAAGTTATGCTGCAATGGAGCAATTTTTTCCTTATATGAAGGTGACCAACAGTGCATCACTGACATGTTAGAAAGTATATTAATATGCAGTATCAATTAATTGGCTGCTCAGAGGTGTGTGTATCTCATTATCATTGGTTAATGTTACATTTGTATCTTTTTAAGAATCAGCTTAACCAACCCTTTTATTTTTTTTAAACAAAGAAAAACATCTAACAAATAATTTGCCTTATTAACTGAATTCCTATGACATGAATGACTTGTTTATCTTAGATTGCACTGAGTAGGCATTAGTCTACAAGGATCCCAACTTACGAAAACTGTCTTTTTATTTAGCAGGGTATTTTACTGAAATTTTAAGTGACACACAAACGTACTGCTTACTCCATAAACCAAACAGTGAATATGGTAGTGGTACTTTGCTCATACTACATTTAAAATAGTTATCCAGGGAGCCATCCAGGAGAAACTGGCATCTGAAGAGGGTGATCCATCTGAGATACTTGTTTTGGAAAAACTACCATGTTGCAGAAAGCTTTATTATACATTGACTAAAGAAGAAGAACAGAAAAGTATTTTAGAGTAGAAACCTGACTTCTAGGTTGCTGAATTAGGCTAGATTAGTCCATTCCTTGCAACTGTAACAGAAGTAAATCAGTATTTGATATCCTGTGGAATTCCACTAAGACACTTAAATTGCAAAGCAAGAAATGAAAAAGGTGAAATTCATTAAGGGCTTTTATTTCTTGTTGGCTCTATTTTCTGTTTAAGAGAAATGACTCAAAAATCTCTCTGAAATAACTCTTTCTTTGGCAAGTTAATGTCACAGCAGGTTTTCATCAAAAGGATCTAAAAGATCATTTCAATTCTCCAATAGAATTTACGGTTTAATTGTGTATTGCCATAAGGCTGGGGAGAAGGAACCTTCCAGGATTTAAGTCTGCATGTTGTATTTTAAGTGCTAATATGAATTTAATCAATACCGACCCTCCTCACCATCACTGTGAAATGGATGAGGATTCTGTCACTCTCATTTGACTCTGCGTATGTCAGAGAACCACTTTTCCTACTCTATATCCTCAGAGCTAAATGCAAATGTAAAAGGGAGCTCAGTGACTGTGCCTGTCATCACTGTCATCTCACAGCAGCTGAAAATGCCACTTATCAAATGTTTCTGGATCTAGTTTCAACAGTTTCTTGTATTGGATAAAGTAATTTTGGTGGACTTACTATTAAAGATATTCTTTCTTCATCAACATCATAGAGAAAAAAATCAAGCATATTAAGCTATTATCTATGATACTACTTCGTGATGATGAACCTTGAAAACTGCTTTTTCTGAAAAACTAGCCATGCAGACATTTTAATTTTAAGGTACTCCATTATACTCCCAGTTCAGTATATAAATCCAGAGGCTGTACCCACTTTGTGTCAGGCCCTGATTGATGAATTGCTAGTGTTTTAGGTTTTAAACATCTAATGGTGAACAAAGGGACAAAATGTTGGACCAAGTGATCTGTAAGAGTTTTACAGGTGCCATCAATGGAGATAAGCTTTCTGCCAGGGCATTTAATTAGCGGATCAGCTAGCCCATGCAGGGAGCTCAGAGTCAGGATATTAGAAGTCAGTTCCTCTCTGTCTTGAGAGGTGTTGTTAGATATGTATCTTCTACTTTTTGAGGTGTTTCTGCAACGTAATGCAGAGATAACTGGATCAAACTTCAAATTAGCTCTGAATCTGTGAGAGCACACATTTAATATTATCTCATTTATCTTCTTTTCTTGGCTGTTGTGGTGCTTCTTGTTCTTGAGCTAATATATTGAAGGCCAATTCAGGTTTCTCCAGATTTTAATTACTAATCTGCAATAACATTTCAGAAATACCTGTCTACCTTTTCAAATGCCTGTAAGAGCTGAAAGCTGTATAGAGGTATTACTTGCTATTGTTAAAATCAGTACCAACTATGGACATTGTTCTCTTAAATCCATCGTATCTCTGAAAGCATGCAGTATCATATTCTTGCTTATTCTTAGCAGAAAGTTGACTGGCATGGTTTAGAAAGGTTTGGCTTTGATAATTCAGATGTTCTGAATGCTGAGATCATAATTTGTTGTGTAAACTTAGTTTTCTTTTTGTGTTAACCATGCTGAATGGCTCCCAGAGTTAGCAAGTGTAGGCCCTTTTTTGAAATTTCAAGGCTTTCATCTGTTTAAAATGTTGTGTTATCATCCCACTCTGTTCTCTAGAAAAAGGAGTCAGCCATGATGAATTTCAGGTCAGCTGTTCCTTAACAAGTTGCTTTATGGAATGCAAGGGTATGAATGGAGATGTTGAACAGCTGTGCCCAAAACACAAGTAACTGTATTGATTGGTTCTTCAGATGTGAACTAGCAAATGTTAAGCTCTCATTAGCTTGTTCTGACAAGCTTATTGCTTCTCATCCAACTAAAGAAAAGTGTTGGCTTGTCCAAATGGAAGATTTTCTCTAAAGCCAGATGTGCTGATGTGAATGTTTCAGAGTAATTGTTTTCATGTAAAGTCATTCAAATGAACACCCAGCTTTGAGGTTTTTTATGAATTTATGCTTCCATGTGATGAATTACCTTTATACCGCATGCTCTGCAATAGATGTTTATCCTTCTTTGTGCTGTTTATGCAAGCCCCGTGCATCAAAGGATTACATCTGGTTGGAATATGTAGCCTGAGTTACCTAAAAATCTCATGTTCTGTGTTTGGGGTAGGGAGGGTAAGAGACTAGGTGTCAAACTACCAAAATAGCAGGGTTTCTCTTTCTCAACTGCATTATATGTCTCTTTTGAAATGACACTTCCCAGTCCTCAAAGACAGTGATGGGCAAGCCAGCCCTTTACATTGTGCTGTTTGTACTTCAGTGTTCTGTGGATGCCTTGAAGACATTACAACAGGACAGCTACATTGACACAGGTGTATTCACTATGAAATTTAATCAGCAGAAAGTAGAAGCCAGGGAGAAACACAAGCCAGAGAGAGTTTCAGGAGCTGTTTGGGAAACGCCAGTCTGTGCAGAACAGTTTCTGGGACTGGGGAAGCAGTATAGGCTGACAGGAGAGGATTGTGCCATGCACCTGGGGCTGCCAGCATGGAGTAGCTGTGAAGTAGGAAGATGACAGAAATAACTTCAATGCTGCAGGCACAGAACTCACAAAGTAGCAACTCTGTCCTTCCAGAAGTGTCTGTCTACCCTCACTGGGAAGTTTACAACTCCCTTATCCTGCCAGTCAGTTGCTGACTAGTTCAGCACATACACCTCAGCTAATTAAGCTACTGTAAGGGCATAACATAGCTCTTTCTGAGAAGGCATGATGGTTGTGGGCCTGTGATGCTTTGGGAAGGCTTTCACAATGTGGCTTTTTCCAGTGGTGGCATCAGCATTCCCTTTTATCCTGAGCCAGTGTTGGCCTATGAATCACAGAAATTAACTTTTTTATCTGCTGCCTAAATGCTTCAGGATGACAGAGAACTTGTTCTTTAAAATACTGAGATGTAGATTGCTTTGTCAATAAAGTGGCTTGTAGTTGCTCTGAATTATACCAAAATGCTGTATTTTGATAGAAAGATGGCAAAGGTGATGTCAAGAGCTGAGAGGCAAACATGTTGCCGTGTGCCTTTTAGGTCATTCCATAAAAACATGATATTTTTATGGTTTTGTAAGTTGATCCTTGGAGACTTTTGTCAGCTACAGGTACCTTGTATGAGGGAAAGGCATTTATATTGCCTCCTTATAAGGAATGCTGTTTTGAAGGTGGCAGTTTTACATGCACCAGTGTTCATAGGAGGTAAAAAGCAATTTAAACTGTTGAGAGAGAAGGGTGAAAGGACTGTGACCAATTGGCAATGTTTTGTATGTTTCCATTAATTTGCAGTATCTTTAGTCTTTAGTTTTTGGGTTTTTTCCCCCTGTCAAGGTGAAAGCAGCACTCCCTGGGATGGGAAGGACATAAGGAGAGTGACTAAATAAGCAAACCCTACTCAGAGAAAAATGTCATGGAGAGGTCTTGGTACTCCAAGATCCATTGCTATAACAGTGCAATTTTAATGAATTGTGTAATGGGAAGCTGACTCAGGAGTTCCTGAAGATGACAAGATCTTTCTCTAGCTCTGTGGCATGTGGATGCTGTGTCTTCCTGATTCTCAGAGTTAGTTTTTACTTTCACAATTCTATTTACTTTCCAGATGACATTTAGTCTATAAATTAAAATTAAGAATGGTGCTTCCTGAAGCTGTGTGTGTCCATAAGGTGGTTGTCCCTCAGAACATTAGGGTCCACTTTCAGTGGCTACCTCTACATTTCCATTTCATATTCCTGCTTTCATGGCAATGTTGCTTTTCAATCAGCCAAAAACATGTTAGAGATGTCAGTGCTTGAAACCTGTAACCTGTAGTTTGTCTAAGGAGTTGTAAAAGCACAAAAAATTGTAGAAATGAGAAAGTAGCTATGTGAATACTTAGCAGTTAAACTAGATTGGAAGGGGCAAAGAGACAAAAACAGGCTTGATGTCGTGCCAGGGGAGGTTGAAATTCAATATAAGAATAAAGCTCTCCACCCAAAGAGTGGCTGTACACTGGAACAGGTTCCCCAGGGATGTGGCCACAGCACTAACCCTGACAGAGTTCAAGAAGTGTTTGGACAACAATTTCAGGTGTGTGGTATGACTCTAGAGGTAGTCCTGTGCAGGGCCAGGAGTTGGACTTCAGTGGTCCTTGTGGATCACTTCCAACTCAGGCAATTCTATGTTTTTATGATTCTTTGAATCCTAGTCTGATAAAACTCTGCAACTTCTTTTTGATTGAGAGATGTTTAGATTTAATTGTTTCATAAAATAATTGGATCTGGCTGTCAGTGAAATTGACTTGAATTGATTTTTTTATGACTTTTTTTTTGTGTTTGCAAGCCTAATTTTTGGGGTTTTTTGAAGCTTTTTAAAAATCTGTTTAAAAGGCTTAAGACTGTCACTATCAAGTTCTTTCTCTTTCCCAATAAGAATAATTTTGTGATTCACAGTCTCTTTTAGCAGTTGATAGATAGATTAATGTAGTTGGAATAGAAATGTCGTGGGGACTTCTGTGTTGGTTGATGGACTAGAATAGTTTGAATACAGAATTAGATAATATTTTTAATTTAGCAGTAGTATAGCCAACAAGGATTCCCAAAATTGCCAAGGGATTGAGTATCTACTTCTAACTCTACCTGATACGCCCAATCAGAAGATTAGTTAAAAGGGGAAGAGAACAGTTTTACATATTCTGACTCATTAGTCCCCAATGTGAGATTATTCAGTAAAATATTACCACTGATTGGGTTGACTCTGGGTCACAGTGGAACGTCAAAGGAGAAAACCAGTTTCTCATTAATCTGTGACAAAAAACTTGTAGAAACTAGTAGAAAATAAAAATAGCTAAAAATAAATTCATTTTAAAAACACTGAGTGCTTCAAAAGGCAGCTTAATGTGATAGATTTCTCTGGAATTTATTAGTCAGCTTTTCCTTGATTTATGATGTAGCAGTTGATTATCTGTAATTTATTACAGGCAACACATGGAAAGTAGTATAAGAGAAGTATTTTAGCTACTGCTTTAGCTTTTTTAGGCTCTTTTTCCCATAGACATTATTTTCTGTTTGACTTTTTGCTTGACTTTTAACAACCAAGTCTTCACAAACCTCCGGAAAGCAGCAACAGGAAGAGGGGAAAGACAAATGGTGTATTTCAAAGCAGGTGACTTCCAAATGATGTTGGTCTTAGTCTTGCTTTGGCTTTGAGAAACAATGAAGCTGGTTCTGTGAAACCAAGAAGTTAGAATATCAAACTGCAAATACCGAAGGAGAGACTGTAGAGATAAAACCAGATTGCCATCAGCCTACGTTTCCTCAAAGGCATATTTCTTACATATTATGTGCTGAAATGTTAATTGTTCTTTTAGCTCTTATTCCTCCTCATGCAGACTAACGCTTCATATATTTTACTTACTGCAAAAGAGAAAATCCCTGCAGTCCACTGTCTATATTGTTAAATAAAGTAATTCAATTTGATTGGAGGTTTAGTTAAAGCCACATTTGTTCAGCTTATGAATCAAACAAGACTCCAAGAGAGGCAAAGGTCTTGTCATCTTGTATCATGGAACTTAGCCATTTTATGATCACTTCAGCTTTTCAGCAGGTCTGTTACTCAGAAAGCACTGTGTGAAAAAGGCAGTTCTTTTGTAGAAGAAATTGGTTGCTACAGCAGTTTAAAATCCTTTAGGTCATCTCTATTTCATAAAAAAGCCATAGGAATCATGAGGTTTAGTCATTACACTGAAATCTTCATTCCATACTTCATCTTTTCTGCTCAATACCATTTTCTATGTGTCATTACAGTGTGCCAGAGACTTAAAAGGAAAATATCATCTGCTTGAGTTTATCAAGAGGAATAGCAAAAACTCTCTATATTGGAAGACAGCAAAAAATTAAAACAATTAATTGAGTTTGCAGTCCAGTTTCTTTTTAATTTTCTATCTTGTGTCATTCTCCTTACTGCTCAATTTTACAAGGAAATTATACTTTTGTGACCAGAAATACCCTCTTGTTCATCTGAAATTCTATTCGTGTTCAAAGTCTTCAATTAAATATTAGGATAACTGTGTTAGTAAAGATACTGCTTCCTTTTCCCCTTAAAAATTATTGAAACTATTTCTTAGTGTTCTACACCAATTACAGTCATGTTGCAGTGTCCAGAAGATGCCTTGAGTTCATTAATAATTCATTCAAACTGCCACAGGTTTAAGGAACTGTACCACATATGAGAGAGGAAGAAAATTCAGCACATACTTTTGCAAGCATTTTTTTTTTGGAAAAAGAGGAAATTGCTTCATTTATGCTCCCATTATGCTTATAGACTGAGGATATAGTTTGCTAATGTAAGTCTTAGGGCTTTTTATTAGACCAATAAAGTGCCATAAGCATGCAGTATATATTCTACATTTGTCTGTAGGCATTTGCACGTTTGTATGTATGTGTGGAGAGAGAGGAATATGATTCATAAAGCTCTATTATAATGGATTTGGGATTTGTGCGTTACTTAGAAACAAGATCCTGAGTTTCGGCAGCTCATGTTGCCAAAAATCTTCTCTTGACATTTTACATGGTTTGTCATGACCATTTTACATGGTTTGTACAGCCAACCTGTTATAAAGAGAGTTGCTTAGACAGTTTTAAAATATTTCTTTGAAACATTTTCTTTATCTCTACCTAAAAGTGATAAATAAAAGGTGCAAATTCTACCATGTCATTGTGATTCTCTCCATTAGAAAAAGAAATCATGTTTCATTTCTGTTTAACAAGAAAAATACACATTAAAATGAGTAAAGATGTGGACAGAGGGGATTTTTATAACACCTACAATTTTATGAGTATTATTAATTATAGTTTTATGGGGTTCATAGGATATAGAGGTTACCCATGGGGGTGGGAGGAGAGAGAGAGAGAGGTACTGCATACATTTTGCCAAAGATACACAATACAAATACAATATTCTGCTGTCCTAATGGTACATACATACATAAGAAATTCATAAAGGAGGAAGTGCAGGGCATATATTTATTCTCTTTAAAGTACTCCTAATTAGGACTACAACATTAATGTCCCAGTAATGTCCTAATTTAATCCTTTTGGAGATTGCCTCACCTACAGAAGAGGCTGTTATCATGAGGCTTTTGTAAGTAAGGCAGAAGTCCATTTCCTGTGAGATGCTGAGGAGTTCAGGAGGGCAGAGCTGGAGGTCATGGCAAAGCTGGTACTTAAGGATGACAAAATAAGTCATAGAGCAGTTTGTGTTGGAAGGGACGCCTTAATGATAGTCTAGTTCAAACCTCTAAAATGGGCAGGGACATCATCCACCAAATCAGGTTGCTTAGAGCCCCTTCCAATTTACACTTGAACACTACCAGGGATGAGGCATCCACAGCTTCTCTGAGCAAGTTGTTCTTGTGCCTCACCACCCTGACAGTAAGGAATTTCTTCCTTGTATTCTAAACATATCTTGTCTTAGTTTAAAAACTCTTGTTCTATTGCAGCAGACCCAGCTAAAAAGTTGTTCCCCATCTTTCTTGGAGGCCTTCTCTAATTTACTGGAAGGTGCTATAGGGTCTTCCCCAGTGCCTTCTCTTTTCCAGGCCGAACAATCCCAAGTCTCTCATTCTGTCTTCATAGCAGAGGTGTTCCAGCACTCTGATCATTTTTGTGATAATTTTTTTTCTCTGGACCTGTGCCTTTGCACCTCTAGCTGACAGAACCACTCTCATGTGGCAATCGCTGGTGACATTCCAGAAGTTTAGAAATTTAGGGAAAGGATCTTTGCAAGTTGTGTGCCAGCATTACAGGGGAGGTGCTGTTTCCCAGTGTAGTGTGTTGAATATGGCCTCTGGTAGTAAAAACTTTGTTTCAGAAGATGGCTGGCCAAGGTGAAGTGCAGGGTGACTGTGCCTGTTGCTCAGAGCAAGTGGATTAAGGTGGTGTTGAGACCATTTCTCTCTAGATCCCCTTGGCTCACATAATGAAGCTCAGCCTAGGGGGAAACTACCAGAGACTGTTCAGATGCAGCAGTTCGTGCCTCAGCTTGCCATGGCATTAAATAATTCATTGAATCTGACCTTTCAGAGCAGTACATTGTAGCTAATAGAATGGATATAAAATGGATATAAAAAGGATAAGAATATCAAGTGGGAGTAGGGAGGCAATATAAATTTTATATATAACCATAGAAGGTCTGCAGTGCTGTCCATTCCTGAAAATGTGCTGGTAATTGGACATAGTTTGGGAAGAGCAGCAAAAATTAACCACAAGTTTCCCCTTTTATGAGATTCATAAGAAACTCAGCCTAGTTAGGTTGCTGCAGGACAGGTTTATCTGAACAAGGACAAACTGGGATAGCAGGTATCTTTTCAGCTTGGTAAAAAAGTCAAGTCTAGTTCTAAGAAACCACAGCTAATAACACTGTGAGAGATAAGAGGCAGAGGGAGCTGTGGTCATTCCTCATCATTTCAAGCCTTTAAATTATAAACTTGTATTTGTTTGGAAAGATTTGCTGTAGCTCAAGCGTAACATAAGGCCTTCATAAAATATCTACCAACAATGCTTAGCCAGGAAGTTTGTGCTTGGATGAAATCAGATATAAGTTTTATGTTGGTCTTAGATCTGTGAGTGCATCAGAGTAGTAAGACTGCTTTATCTCATACCTGAATCTGGACTTTGAGGAGTTGGATAAGCTGTACTTACTCCTTTGGGACTATCAGCTCTTTCTGGGAAGATGTGAGTTTTTCAGGAAGGAGGAAAAATGCTCTCTTTTACAGCAGTAAATTTCAGCTCTTGGGCTCTTGTTCACCCATGCCTGTGTTCTGTCCACCTGCACTTAGTGCTGCAGATTCTTTCAAAGGCTTACCCACAGCTGGATGTCTTCTGACTTGCAACCTCAGCAGATACTGATGCTACATAGGACATGAGGTTTTGGGTTTTATAAATTTTCTTTCATTTGATTGATGTTTTGTTTGGTTTTTGGGTTTTTTTTTGAGGTATGTGTTATTTCACTGGGGATCATGACCTGGTTTTTCAGTGGAAGTCAAATACAGGATGATACGGAGTTACTTTTCCGGTACACAATGCTGAACATACAAAGTTTACAGTGTATTTCAGTACTATTTCTTTTTTTCTCCACTGAAATTCTGTTTTGGCAATTGTAGCTCTGAATGTCAAAAACAGTAGAAAGAAGTAATAATTTGGTTTGATTATACTGTGGTCAAGATTATGGCATGACAGCCTTAATCTGATAGGATTTACTGATCTATTTTTTTATATATAAGCAGCAGTTTATTTACAGTGGGATTTCTTACTCCTAATCCCTTGATTAGAAAGATGATGTTTTATCAAAGGGCAGTGTGCAGTAACTTCTTTGAATAGCTACTGTACTGTACATTTTTTAAATATTTTTGTATCCTACTCTTCAGTATATTCCACAGAAATTATAGTCTATTGACTAAATACTAAACTTTAGGAAAATGTTCTAATATGTGCTTGTGTAAGTATTTGATAGATGCTTTTGATCAGTTAAATTGTTTCAAGAAAAGAATATTTTGATTTTTGTCTGCTATCTTCACAGTACTCTCCTCATGACAGGTTATCAATATCTCCATGAGAGTTTTTCCTTCAGCTTCTGCTTTAGAATAATTATAGTAATTTTGTATGTATGTCATGAACAATGAGAAGAATAAATGCTCTTTTCCAGGCTGTTCATTTAAATATCTAATACATGAGGCAGGATACCATGAATTTCCCAGTAGCTGCTCATGGTGCACCACCAATGGACTATTTTGTTATTTCAAAGAAGGTAATACCATTACAAACATGGACTTTTATGACTAGCTTAATTTATAAAGACAAACATCAGTGGCTCTTCCCTTGAAAATACATTTGTTAAGACAATTGTTTAACAATATTCTTATTATTGTAAATGGACCAATAAAACACTGCATTTTACAATTATTAGGCATAGTACATAATGATAGTAATAGCGTTGTTTCACCCTATCCTGCCAGTGCCAGATCTATTAAAACTCCTGGGGGTTAAACAGTGAAGTCCAAATAAAGCAATTCTGCAGCTTTATAAATTAACTATTTTTTGTTTACCGAAGATACGAGATGGACTTGTTTTTGCAGGCACAGAGAATAATGCCTGGGTTTTTTGTTTAGAGACAGCTCTAAACATAATGAATATTTTGTATGTTGAACCTATAAATGATGTGTCCATAAATATACATGCTGAAGTATATACTGCCTGCTTCTAGAAATACTTATATTTTGCTTTCTGGTAAGAAGACCCTCCTTGCTTAAGGCTTTGTTAAGGGAAAATTAGATAAAGGTGTTTTAAGAGTGGCAAGAAAGGTGTTCCTTTGCTGCCTGTCATGCTTTTGTGTGCAATTTTCCTGGGATGGAACTATGGAGCAATGTGCATCCTCCAGCAACATGACTCTGATCCAGAGCCTGCTGAAGATGATGGTGGTCTTTTGGTGGACTTCAGTGGGGTTTGAATCAGACTGTTTAATGATTACCCCATGGATTGCTTGCAGTGGTTCTGCTTGTAGCCTCCTAATTTTAAGATATAGCTGACAAATGGTGGAATAACATGCTTTAATAAAATATTTCCCTCTTAGATCCAGGGTAGTTAAAGGGGTGGCTTTGTGACATGCCATTCCCAGTGATAGATAACCCATGCCAGCCTCTGCAGGTCCCTTTCCCATCACTCCTCCTAATTCTCTCCTTTCACTTTCCTATCACCCTCACTTCTCTGAAACTTTGTGCCTAGTAAGGCACTTTTTATGTTTTTCAGAAAACACAACATGAAAATTAGATATTTCAAGCAGACCAGACCCATTCTTAAGGTAATGCTATATGTTGCAAAACAAAACCAGAGGAGAGAGACACTGGAAGAGTTTTTAGAGCATGAGGTTTAGAGCATGACAGTAGAAAAGACAACATATGACTGTTGTATATAAATCATAGAATCATAGAATGGCCTGGGTTAGAAGGGATCTCAAAGATCATCCAGTTCCAGCCCTCCTGCCAGGGACAGGCACATCTTTCCACTAGACAAGGTTGCTCAGAGCTCCATCCAGCCTGGCCTTGAACACTTCCAGGGATGGGGCATCTACAGCTTTTCTGCACAACCTGTTCCAGCATCTCACCACCTTCAGAGTAAAGAATTTCTTCCTAATACCTAGTCTAAACCTACTCTCTTTCAGTTTGAAGCCACTGCCCCTTGTCCTGTCACTACATGCCTCTCTCCATCTTTCTTGTAGGCTCCCTTCAGGTCCTCTAAAGTCACAATTAGGTCACCCAAAGCTTTCTCTTCTCCAGGCTGAGCAATCCCAATTGTCTCAGCCTTTCCCACAGGACAGGTGCTCCGTCCCTCTGATCATCTTGGTGGCCTCCTCTGGACTTTCTCTTAGAGGTTGATGTCTTTTCTGTGCTTGGGATCCCAGAGCTGGATGCAGCTGTCCATGAAAACAGAGGGGCAGAATCCCCTCCCTCACCCTGCTGGCCACGCTGCTTTGGATGCAGTGCAGGGCACATTTGGCTTTCTGGGCTACAAGTCCTCATGGCCAGGGCATGTCCAGCCTCTCATCCACAGCCCCCCAAGTCCTTCTCAGCAGGGCTGCCCCAGGTTATTCATCCCCCAGCCTGCAAATGAAAACATATAGAGGTTTAAAATGTTTGTGTTTGTTCTGTGCCTCAGTACAATGGCCTGTGTACTGACTTGCCTACCATTTTGTCACTGCTTCACTTTATGTTTGAAATTATTTCACATCAGCATCTCTGGGGCAGGGTGCAGAGGCTCATGGGCTGCAGCAGAGAGCTATAGTATAGTTTGCAGTAACACCCTTCAACATCACTTGCTAGCTACAACTAAAAAAAAAAAAAAGAGTGGATTTTTTTTTATGTAGGAGCTGAAAAAAAGCAGGCATTTTGAAGTCATTTCTCTGTTTCTTTCATGAGTACAAATTAAACTGTTAGGTACTTTTTTATGAGTTATGGTATTCAAGTGAATGGACAAAAGTCCCAGTGTTGTTTCAGTGAAAGAGTACAGTTCTCTTGACTGCAGGAAGCATAAAATCATGAGCTCAGAAAGACAGGAAGGCAAGAACAGAAGATTGAAGTTTATCGTAAGCTGGTGTCATGGCTTTGAAGTTTTGGTAGGCTTTGATGCACCATTATTTAATGCATGAGTCTGACAGCACCAAGATAAAGTTTCTGATATAATTCAGTGCATCTTCTTTCCCTGAGGCTGTTTTACAATGAAAAGAGGTTAGAGGTGGAGAAAAGGGTGATTGTGCCTTTGCCACATCCCTCCTACTTTTGTCTTCATCCTCTTCCTCACAAGAATTATGCACAGTTTGACCATTTATCTGATGGACTGTAATAACTACCTTTGTCTGCATTATCACTACCATCTTCTCTGTAATAATAGGGAAGTTTTTGAAATCAAATTTTATTGCTTTTTCCTCTTTCAGCTTTTACTTTCCTTAAGTTAGTTGGTTTAATTTTCCAGATGTCAGTACAGTGTTAGAAATGAAAATACAAAGCAGGCTGAATGAGAAGTGTTTCCCTGTTTCAAATTCTGACCTATTAAATTAAAACTTCAATGATTAAAACAAACTATTTAATTAATTGATGAACCATGTTTAATTAATTAATTGATAACACCCTTCTATACAGCAATTGTATTATTGTAATGTGGTTTGCAGTGAACTCATTTTCTTTCCTGAACTAAGCATTTTGTACAGAGAAAGTTCATTCTATTCAGAACTTACAGCTACGTTCCATATAACAAATACATTGGTGGTGATTGCTGAAGATCAGGACAACTTTGATGAGTAGCAAATGTCAACAAAAATGTTAATACTGTCTGTACTGGGTAACCTCTGAGTGTGAGCATTATCACAAGCAATTATGAAAAAGTTAATCACTTGGACTGGGAAATCAACCATTTAGGAACCACCAAGTTAAAACAAATCCAAAGTCCTCTATTGCTCCATGTTGTATTTGGTAGACCTGGCTCCAGTTGTTTCAGAGAAAGATCAGAGAGACCACACAATGAGTTGTGTATGGAATGTTCTTTCTTGGGGAAGATCTGTTTCTCTTATGTTTTCAGAGTAGTATAATTTTCCAAATTACTTCTTAATAATGGGTAGATGGACAGGCAGTAAAGAGCCTCTGAAGCAGTTGGAGTATTTTGGAGCCTAGGACACAGGAAGAAAAGACTGCAGCTTGGAGAGGAGTGATCCCTTCTGCCCATGCTCCCCATAGCAAGCTCAGGGAGGCAGTGAGGGAGGGTGACATTGCTTTCACTGCCTCTCCAAGAACCAGCCCTTTGGGAGTGAGATAAAAGGAGTGGCAGGTCTAAGGTCCGTGTCACACAGCTGTAGGGCTCCATAAGCATCTCCAGTGGCTGGCTTTGAGTAACCAACGACTTTGTTGTGCAAGCTGTTGCAATACACAGAGCCTTTGGGACACCTGGAATTTTTTGCCCACAGACAGAACAGAAAGAGGTTTTAGGCCTCTGCTCATGGAAGGCACTGCTTGCATGTACAAGGTGGCAGCAGCAGCCCTGTGAGGGAAGTACAGAGTCACCACCACGTTCCAGAACATTGAGGTGTGTCAGGCTGGCTGAATAGATTAATGATACTGGCAGCAGCAGCATGCAGAACAGCAAAGCAAAAGTTACATATTTGGTCTCAATGAATGGATGACTCAAAGAACTAGGAGAGTGGATTGTTTATAATGGCCTTTTACAATGTGAATAATACATCATTCAAATTTACAGATTTTGATGAGCAAAGATACCCTTCACAGGTGACCTTCCTGAAACTTTCCTTTTGGAGTTCTGATCTTTGGAAGAGCTATGGGGAATGTAGGAACTTTGAACAATTCTTGGGAAGCTGCAGCTGGGGAGAGGGTAGAGGGAGGAAAATAAGAAAAATAAATCCTCTCAAACCTCTCTGATCTCCCTCCTCCAATTTTTGTTTTAATGAATAGCTTTGAGAGTCTTATTCTATAAACATGCTTCTCTCCCCTACTTCTTTTCTTTCTATGCTTTTGTGGCTGTTGATCCTCTGTAGATTAAGAGGTTATCTTTTAGTTAGGATAGGAACAAACTAGGGAATGAGAAGTATACTGAAAATAATAAAAAACAACCAAACAAAAACTTTAAAAAAGGATTTGCAATGTTTAAAAGATTTTTAGTAGTTGGATAATTTGCTGTAGAATCACAGATTAGTAAGTCTGAACTATTTTTTATTTTTTTTATTCTTTTCTTGCTATGCGTGACGTAAGGAATTAGTGACATGCATGTGGGCAGTTTGGTATCTAATCAGAGCTGCAGGTGCTAAGAACGCATCGGTGTCCTGTGACCTCTGTGTTTAGATCTTTTTCTTGCTCTCATCCTCTTTTTGCTGACTTAAAGGCCAAAATTATTCCGGAGGATGAACTCATAACTGTTCTCCTCACTTACACGTATGCAAAAAACTACTGATTTGTAGATGTAAAGAATCCACCAGTCAATACTCATAATCTGGCACTTTGCATTAGCAGTAATTTTAAAATAATGATTTAATTTGCTTTTTTTAAAATCACATTTGCAGTCTAATTAGACTCAAAAAAATTACTTTGTGACTATCTAATGAAGAATATTTTGTCCACTGGAACATAGAGAAACGGTTACAGTGATTTCTGTTAAGACTCAATTCTGACAAGTTTCTTTTTAATCTTGAGGTTTGACATATAACCCTTAAAAGACATACATCCTTGCATGCTAAATCCACTGCTATGTGCCCTTTGAGAACTGAATTTTAATGCACGTCTTTGGAACAAGGAATTCATTCTTGCACAGATAGATTGTTGTCAGTGTGTACAAGTGAAGCAGATTTTTGAAGCGCCTTTTTATGTCCTTATCTTATGATTGCAGCTGAAGTGAGGGATATTTGTGATTCCTAAAGTTCATGAACTAGCTTTAAATGAAAGTCCTCAACATACTATGGATGAAACAGAAGTACAAGCTGTTCAAGAGGAGGATGGGATGTACATCCAAGAGAAGAAACCTGCAGACCCCGAAGGTTATTCTTTATGGGAGTTACTCAGTAGGAAGGACACCTTCATATTGCATACTTCTCAAACTTGGTGAAATTGTTTACATAGCTAATACAGTATACGTTTTTATGCAGCATACCATGAATTGGCTCAGACTACGAGAGCAAGCCCTAC
The DNA here is from genome assembly GCA_013401135.1 of Cettia cetti. Lineage (NCBI taxonomy): Eukaryota > Metazoa > Chordata > Aves > Passeriformes > Sylviidae > Cettia > Cettia cetti. The sequence goes on along the minus strand of VZUI01024055.1, from coordinate 77,508 downwards.
AGTATCCAAAGCCCCGGTAGCTGAGTCAAGGGCCTAAAACCCTGCGTGCAGCCCACAGAGCCTGTTCTGTTTGTGTTTGAGAGGTCAGGATAATTTCTAAACAATGACACTTCTCTCACACCGTATTGAAAATTCACCTCTGTGAGCTCCAACTGTTTAAAACCGGGCCTTGAGCCCAAACTAGCTGCCTATAGCCATGCTGAGGACGGGAGAAGCTATTTGCAGCTGTCCCTCTGATTCACACAGTATCTAGAGAAGTGTGGTGCCTCATGCCCTGACAGCTGGAGGTGAATATCCTGTCTGGATGGGTGGCTGGCCGTGCTGGCCGGCCCCACAGAGCCCCTCGGTGTCCATCTCTCGCCTGGGCTCATTTGCGGCTCGCAGTGAGTGTCTGCGTGCTGCAGGGCAGGGACCTGCGGGCAGCGAGCGCAGCCCGCGCTGGCAGTGCCGGCCTGGGCCCGGGGACCGTGGTTGTTGTCAGGTGGTTCCGAGCCTCAGCCACAGGCAGCAGCGCTGATGTGCCCTCTCCCCTTCGCTACCATGGCTTGTGCTCGGGGTTTGCCGAGGTGACTCCCTTCCCGGCTTTGTGTCAATAACTGGTGGATTGGCGGAGCGGCGACGGGATGGGAGCAGGGGCTGTGCCAGGGCAGGCTCTGTCCCCAGCCCCATGGCAGGGCGGCGGCTCGGGCACTCCTGCGGGCCGCAGCAGCGGCTGCAGAGCCCCGTCAGCCACACGCTGAGCAAACACAAGTACACCAAATAAATTATGTACGAAATACCTATGAAATCAATTTGGCAAGTCCCATCGAGTCAGTCCCTTCTTCTTTTTCCCCTATACCAGCACGCATCTTCCCTCCTACCACCTTCTGGCTGCAGCTATGTGGTGAGTTATACATTCACCTCCCCCGGGAACTGCTTCCCTCCTCCCCCTTACTGTTTTCCTGAAGAGCAGAGAGTTGTTTTCCTGTCGTTCCTTTCAGTCCTGACTGTTACCCGCAGCTCCTAAGGAGCGGGAGAGGACAGGCATAAACTGGTTCATTTTCACCTTTTCCCATTTATTTTCGCTGCGGCGCAGAGCGTGGCCGCGCTGGTGGGCTGGGGTGGGCCGGGACACGGCACCTGTGGCAGTCGTGTCCCCAGGCGAACTTTCATCTGCCTGCTGCGGGTAGCGGAACATCGGCTTGGCTCGGCAAGCGTGGGCGGTTTTAGAAGTGATACTGAAGAGACTGGCATCGTATTTTTACTGCTGGTGTTACCCATCGAGACTAGAGCTCACGTCTCTGTGTCCGACTGCACTACAATTATGTCTTCATTTTCTGTGTGGATAAAGAATGCAACCATTCAGCATTTTATGCTTGGTTTGAGTCTGCAGGGCAATTTTCTTCTCCCCTTTTCAAACATTCGTTTCCCCTTTATAATTTACAATATATTTGCATTTATCAGGGAAGAATTTCTGCCTAAGTATATTTTGAGTTTTATCTTAAAAACCTCATTTATGAGCAGCATACATGTGCTTTGTAACTTTTCAGAGAGAGACTCATATTAGTGATTCTTTGTCCCCCAGAAATGTTAAAAAAAATATGTATTATTCTAGTCATACAGAAAAAGGGAAAATATAAAGGGTATAGCAGCATAAATGCATTTTTAGGTTAACCAGCATAAATATTAAGCATAAATATAATTACTAAATTACAGTTAATAATATGATTTTGAAAGATTGGATAGAGCTTTAAAGAGAATAGATTTTTAAAGTCACATCTTAATTTAGCCCAGTAAATAAATTTTTCTTCGAAATAAATTTTTAAAAAGGGGATGAACCTTTGGATTTGAAACATTCCAGATATATGGTATATATTCACGGCAGGACTTTTCAATAACCAATGCAATATAACAGGAACAGGTGCTTATTTTGTCTCAATTTCTTCTCCTGACAGTCTACTTCTTAAATAAATTAACTAATGTGTGAGGATATAAAGAGTTTGCACTTTGGCACTGCTGTCTGAATTACTGTGCTGTGTGCATGGTAGCTTGAGAAGAGTAGCCCCCCTTGGGCTACTCTTTCAAATCGTTATAAAATCACATTTGCCATCACTTTTACTGGTCCAGTGGCACATGGATATGTCTTTGGCATCTGACCAATCAGTTTTCTATTCCAGATGCAGTAAGCAAAAATCATTCTGCATTAGTCTCTGTAGCTCAGTATCCATCAGTTGTCTAACCTTGCAGATATAATGATAATTAAAGTAAAACTAATAATAAAACCCACAATGCTCAAGACACTGCTGAAACTTTTCATAATGAGGAATTTAATGAATCTTGTTTTGTTTGAACATTTACTTCTTAAAACCATTTCCAGCAGTTATTTAAAAAATTATTCTAGCATTGTGTTCCATAACAAAGGATTGAGATGCTCAGATTGGATCAGATAGTTTGGTCCCAAAAAAGCAGATAAGACTGAAAAGCAAAAGTAATAGTGTTCAGACATCTGAAAGACAAATAACATCATTCTTTGAATGAATATGGTTTTTTTTAAGAAACAATGATAAAGCCAATAATATTGAACTGAGAACAGTATATAATATAGTGCTTGAAAATACAATATTCTTCAGAATTCAAGAGCTTTATCTCATTTCCAATTACATCTTCTTCTTCTTCTTAATTTCTTTTTCTTTATTGGCCGAATTACTTTGAGCTAAGATAATGCTGTGAATTACTTCCGACACAAAATAGCCCTAAGTGAATGTTATGCATTATTAATAAAAACTTAGATAACTCTCTAAAACAAGATGATCCTAGAGCATTTAACATTTCATCAGCAAAATTTATCTCATGTTCTGCTTTTTGAAAAACATTAGGGAAAGAAAAAATTTAATAGCTGCAGGAATGAAGGATGTGTGTGAATGCGTGACCTTTCATTACTACATACACAATGCCCAAATGTGAAAATGAAAATGCCAGTGCCGTACAGATTATGAATAGCAGCTGTAATGGTTTCTAATGCTTCAGTACAAATGAAAATGAAGCTCTGATCATAAAAGATTATGGTTAATTTGTCACACAGTAAAAACATCTGTAAGATTTTCTCATCTTTAGTGATCTTTCGTCCTCTTTAACATGTAACTCCCATAAATCTCTTTTGCAATTGTACAGATACTGGCGTTGCTCCTCTACAGTTTCTGACATCTTCAACTATTCTTTTAGTTTCTTATTTCCAATTTGAAGTATAACTCTAGAGTATGTGATTTCCTTGTTTCTCAGCAAGGAACAACAGGTCACAGTTTATTTTAATTCACGATGTCATTATTTATTTAAGGTGTTTGGCATTAGATAATGTATTTTATTGAATAATTGTTTTTATTGATCTCTTAACTGCCATAGTATCTAGAATATACTATACAAAACTATACAAAATTCTTCATCAGCATGTATGGTACATCTTCTCTGTCCAAAGTATGTCCATCTATGTCAAAAATCAGAGTAGGGGAGAAACTGTTGGGAGAATATAAGTGCTAATGAAGCAATATTTGCATTATATTAGTATCGGTATATCAATTGCCAAAGTTTTGTCAAGACCAGGCAGGCAAACGAGCTGTGCTAGAGGCAGTGTTCATTGTGGAAGAGAACAATGTTGCTTTTCCTGCTCCAGAAGATGCTGTTACCACCCCAGCAAGGGGACTTTCCTTCAAATCCATAAGCAGTCACTCTCCAGTCCAGCATTAGATTGATGGTTTGTGACAGCAGAGCTGCATGTTGCTTGCTCAATCATCAGTGTAGTTTTAATCTGGGCACAGAGTTACATGTCTGCAAAAATAGCCATTAGCTGTGTCATGAAGTTTTTGTTGACTTCTAGGCTAAATTTAAGCTGTTCTACCACTTAAAATGAAGAGAAGTACCACAGCACAAATTACCTCAAAGCTTTCCCTTCTCATGGGGCATGAGATATCTGCTGCATCCAGATTAGAGAAAAAAAAAAAAAAAAAAAAAAAAGTTGAGTAAGTATGTTGTTGCCTTATAACAAAGTGCCAGCAAAAACAGACATTAAAAATAAGCCATCAGAAGACAGAATTTCTTTTCTAAATAAAAATTTATATAGCATCTCTTTGAAAGAGAGCAAACCAACAAGGCTTCATTATGTAAATGTTTGAATTATGTTAGTCCCTGAAACATCCTTTTATGATAATATTGTTAATCTCTGTGTTACACTGAGAGAAATGAATGGAATAAGATCAATTTCCAGGGTTTGAAAAGTTGTCTCATAATACCCTTCAGCTTTAATCTTCATTATTTTATCTGTTTCCACTACTGAAATAAAATTGTAATAAAAATTCAAGAGACTATGGGACTGCATCAAGGTGTCTAAACAAGTGCTGGAAATTCAGGAGAGCATAGGAAAGTTTCTTTTCTTCTAATTTAGATAATGTAGAGGAACATAAGAGACTTGTACAGAGGTGCACTCAAGGTGTATTTCTTTTCTTTCTCTCTCCCAAGTAAGTGAACTCTGAACTTAGTTTGACCACCCATATATATATTTACAAAAATTTAGAAGCTATTTTAGGAAACAGAAGGATGTTGTAATTACATTTAGCATTTTTTAAAATTAAACTTTATATGAAAAAGTATGCCACTATAGCAAAATCATGGTGGCTCCATTTTTGAAGGCTGAACATAAGAAATGATTAAGTAATTGGAATGTGTTTCGTAACCATTGCTAGGCCTCTGGTGTCTGCATCAGAGAAATGGCTCATGCCACTGTTTCAAAGCATATTTTGTCATATCAGCATTGAGTCGGAGATTTTGGAATGGTTAGAATTTACCACATTGTGCATTTTGTTCTGCAACTTTGGTGTTTTGTTACAGCCCAAGTTCCTGCACATCCTCAATAAGAATGCCAATGCAAAGGATGAGTGAACCCAAATTGACTGCATGGGTTTAACATACCTGAGCATTGTGGACAGGTGTTTTGTGTCTGCTGGGTCGGTGCGTGGACAGCTGCTGAATGGGAGAACAGACCTGCACTTAGCTCACTTAGAAACTGTCTGCTCACAGAAATGCCATTTAAAAGTAATTGCAGTCTGATGGAAACAGCAGTCTGACAAATAAAGATGAGTTATTTTCAGGAGAATACAACTGACCTTTCCATGGTGAGACCAACCTCTTCTGTAAATATTTTCCTTAGCTAGTATTGTATTAAAGCTCCATAGAACTATTTTGCAAGATACATCATCAATTGACATCTTGGGGCTGCCTCATATTCATTTTCTTCATTACACTTTTAACATTTCCTCAGAGCTTTTGAGACTTTGGCAGTTAATGATAGAAAAACTAGCACTGGAACGTTGGCCTGGATGAGTGACCTGAGAGACCAATATTACCTCATTTTGTCTGCCTTTGATCCTTTAAAACTAATGTGTAGAAAGTCTAATTAGAAGAGGACAGCTGAACAATTAATTAATAGGGGAATAAGCACTACATTTATCTCCTTGGCTGTATGGCATCTTCATGCAGCATGAATTAAATGTCATGGTGATGGTATTGGCAGCGGTAAGCCAACAGTTGGACTTGGTGGCAGTCTCAGTCCATTGGATACACACACATGCTCATCTGGCTCTTCATTGTTTTTTGATACACTGAACAAAATAAGCAAATATTGCTTCTGTTGGATCAGAGAATTCCAGTGTAGTAACTCCTAATATGTTCTTTGTTCCATCTTGAAGTTCAACCCCAAGTGCTCTCAGGGGTTGAGGGAGGCCGTAATAAATCTGTGTAAGTAGGAAAATGGTTGTCTGAGGAAGACACCTCAGTCAATGTCAAGTTTTCTGCATAGCACCAATACTTAGATGTGCACTCAAGAATTAATTGAAGGCCAGTGTAGTAAGGAGCAGCTAACATTGCTCAGGAGTTAGCAGTTTAACGCTGCTGTAGGCATTCAAGCAGCCTTGCCAAAGCACTCTTCTACAGCATACACAGGTATTTACAGAACACACAGGTATTTACTCTTTCAGCAACATTTTGGTAACTCAGTTACAAAGTTTTAACAGCCCTAAAGTTGAAAATATGAGCAACTGGAAAACTTTGAGTATTTGCGAGAGGAGGGTATATTTTGACAAGAGGTAAATATAGGCGTCAAACAGCACTGAAATTCAAAAACAACTTCATAGGGCTCACCTTGCTACAGTGCTAATACAGAAGGAAACTGTGAATTTGGTACATGTGAAAGCTTGACAGATGAACAGCTTTAAAGGAGGCTTTTTTATTCTCAAAGCCTTTATCAGAGGTATCTGAGATGGCATCTGCTGTATGAAAGCCCACCAGTGTGCCACAGCCCTGATCTGAAGGGACCACTTCCGCCAGAGGAAGCCAGCGTAATTCAGCCTGCAGATACATTCACTCCTTGACCCCTTACAGAGATTGCCAACAAGGGTTCCAATTAGTGCCAGCAGCAGACTGTGACGATTTAAAGATTGACTTTCACACCATGCCAGGTCTTTAAAATAAAGAACATTTATACAAAACACTATTTGCTTTGGCAGTAATTTTCAGTACGCTGTTATTGAAGTTATTTATGTTTAAATCCTAACATCTTCTCACTCAGCTGTGTTTCTGCTGCTGTTTGATCCTGCAGTGTTGTAATAATTCCATCCTTATATGTTTTCTACTTTATGTGGCAGTGGTTGTTTCAATCATCCGTTACTTACACAGTTTTTAGAGCTCAGACACTCAATCAGGACTCTTGCAAAATTCCCAAGTTCTTGTGCAGGTTGCTTCTGCTGTTGCAAGCCCTCACATGTTTGATGGCAGACTTAAATTTTAATGACTTTGTGAAGTAGCAGGCTATGCAGATTGAACTGCAGGGTTCAGGAGTTCACAAGTTGAAGTTGCTTGAATGTCAAGAGTATTTCATTGTATTGACAGCAAGGCTAAGGACAGGTAATATCATTAACATCAGTAGACAGGGCAGCCACAGCTTTCCAAATGTGATTATGATGCCTGTCTTCTGATACCAGGGATTACAATGCACCATCCTGATCTCTAAAAATAAGACCTGAAGACTATGATCTTTATGTTCTGTGCTCTGTCATCTCCAGAAAACAGTATCCAAGCTGATGCTCATCTCTTAAGTTGTTCTTCATGTGTCTGAACCCAAAGCTTTTCACCTTGGCCTCATATCCCCATCTTCTGTAGCTATATTTCATGCAATGTGACCTGTCCTCCCTAAATTGGGACCCCAGACCTCACCTCTGTGGTGGTGTACCTTATTTCATGAGCCTCCTGCTATGCTTCTTGCCGGCCACATTCCTTCAACTGTCTTCTGAGATGGAGTTGGGATGTAATGCTGTGTGTGGTGTACCCTGCCTTGCCTGTGTGGTATGATGGCAGGAATGCCCATCTCTCACTGTGTACAGGATCTTCAGAGAGAGTTCCCAGAGGTCAGCTCAACAGGCAGAGACTGAAATCCCATTACCACTCTTCCAGCAGTTGGTTCTGCCAAGTATTGACAACCTCTAGAGAAAGTATAATTTTCTATGTTCCCCTAAAATTTTTCTGGAAAACAGCTTCCTAGGCTTCACCTGCTGCTAAAACAGATGTAATTAAAAGACCAAAAGGGATCTGCCCACAGTAGCATGGCTTCCAGCTTGGTGTAATCTGTTGTACTTGTCAATTAGCATTGTGGAACTATTGCCTGTAGTTTGTGGTCTGCAGGGTTGCCTTTGGAAATGGAAAGGGAAGAGCCCCACATGCCATGGCCTTTGCTGGAAGATTGTCTGGTGCAGAGGGCTTTTAGCTTTGGTGTTCTTGTTTGCACAGTGCTGCTTCTCCGGTGACAAAAACAGCTCTGGGGAAGGCACACGCTTCTTAAAGCCTTTCTTCCTGCATCCCTCCACATTGTTTCACAGGTGCCCATGAATTCTGAGTTTGTCTGATAATTGATCAAGGCTCCCCAGGTCAGCTCAGGCAGGTTGGCATCATCACAGGACTTCAAGGCTCACTGTGTGCGTGTGTACTGTGTAATAACAACTGAGAATGAGGAAATTGCCTCACACTGGGACCACTCTGTCCCACCAAGGTCCTTCCAAAAGATGTCTCCATCCCTGGAAATAAATCTACCTGGATCTCTGGTGAAAACTCTTCCACAGGAACTGTTGCTCATGATAAAAGCCTGGGAAAGTGGAATTTGTGGCTTCCCTAGGTGTATATAAATACTGTCAAACAGGTTTTATTTAAAAATATATATACAGCTCAAATAAAAATTTTCCTTAATTGGAAGTAAAGTATTTAACTGTCCCTTCCAACCGAAACCTTTCTCTGATTCTGTGATTCATTCTATGAAATAATTAAAAATGTACTACAATAGAGTGACTTTGCAAACTCTTTGCTTATTAATAATGTGTTAATAATCATAATGTTGAAAGACTTCCAACCATTGAATGATTTTTGTCTAGTCTAGATGCTAGAATTTGAAGATAATTTCCACTTTCCTTACCTTTGAATAGGGTATTTGAGGTAATCCGTTACATTTTGTAGTTAGCTTTTGACCCATTGATTTCCATTTACTTACTTCAAAAATGTACTGTAAGCATGCATCATGGCATCAAATCCACAATTGTGGATTTCAGACCTTTCTCATCAATAGTGAGACTCAACCCAAATTGAAACAGATGACTTTAAAATAGCAGAGAAAAAAGTGTTTCAAACAAGAGTTTCCAAATTTAATGCTCATGGTGAATGGAACAGCTAAGTTATGGTTAGATTTTTCTGAACTTTATTCTCTGAAAATTATATTATTTATTATAGCTTTAATTCATTCTTTATTTGTTCATCTTCAGTGGGAAAGAAACTAAGTATTCCTCTAGTATGTAAAATGGCTAAAAGCTTTAAAATTAGCGTGAGCAATTTTTCATTCCTCCTTCTTAAGAGCAATATATATACTTTTTCTATTTATATGCTATATTTGCTGTAGGACACATATGAATAACAGTTCTGCTTATTCTATTTGGCTCAGATTTTGGGATTCCCCCATGTCCCTCGTCTGCCTTTGCGCTTCCTCTCTTCCAGCTAGCAAGAAGCAGAAGAGAGGCAGCGATTTCCAGCCTCAAGCTCACAGGGGCTTGTCGCTAACTGCTAATGCCTCATGTAGCTGGAGATGCCTGATACTTAGTAATGCAACTTTAACCTTTATAATAAACATAATTTGATTCTCAAACCATCTATATTCTCTCCTTGTTGTAGCCTAAGTAGCTGTGAGGAGTAGTGAGAACAGACAAATATAATCACCATGCAGGACACGGAGAAGGATAGAGAGATGAATCACAGATTCCCGTCAGAGTTTTCAGATTTTAGCCTTGTTATCACTATTTGATTCTAATGTCAGTAAATGAAAGAAACATGAAGATATTTTGTTGTGATGTTGCTATTAGCCAGTCAGATGGCAGAGCACTCAAAAAGCCAGCAGCTTGTTTTCTAAGCTGGTATTGCAGATGTTTGGTCTTGAGTGACCCTGAAAGGGCACAGAAATAATTAGGTAGTTGTTAAGTGAGTATGAAAGCTAATAAAATAACTGTAATATATGCTTTTCTTTTTCTTCTTTTTTTTTTTTTTAATTTTAGTCACAATTTAAATGAGGAAAGACATTTCAAGGTGAAACTAAGATTGCAATTGGGTTTTTTTAGCCTTTGCCACTGTGTTTCAGGTGCTGTTTAAAAGACAGCTCATGTTTCAGTGTGATGATGTACCTTATTTCTGTAAACCTAACTGTATGTTCTACTCTCACACGGGGGCATAAGTTTGTCCACATACATATAAGCGACAAAATGCAGAGATCGTACAGACAGTGATTCTGTTGTTTCTCCATTCTTGTGACACATACAATACCCAGTACAATTGGCAGTCTCCAGTGCTGTGCAAAGTTCATCATATAGATCCATAGGATATGCAAGTAAAAAAGATGAACTGTCCTGCAGAGTTTTGTCATCATTAGTTGAGAAAGCTTTCAAATGAGTGGTGGAGTCATGACTGAGTACTACAGATCAAAAAAGCTGATGATTAAATACTTCTTTTGTAAATGTGCTGTGTTTTGTATGTAGCACGAGTTTTATAGGAAATGTTTACTCTGATGATGAGGGATTTGTGTGTAGTGCTTGAAACCAACTTTTTGAATGTGTAAAATGATTGTGTCCAGATACTCCAAAGGGTCGTCTTATATCTTCAAACATTGAATGTATGATGCAGAGTCTAGCATCCTTCCAATGCAAGTGTTTATCCTGCAAGAAAGTCTTGTCCGCAAAATATATCTTCTGATCTTTTGGTTTTAAAAAAGCACTTGCTAATCTAGGCTGAATCTTGCCTAGCCTGACACCTGGACAGGTTTAATCCAAGAATAATGAAGAGCTGAAAAACATTTTCAGCAGAAGCAGATTTTCATTTTTAAAGACAATCTCTATTGTAGCTAGTGGCGGTAATCAAATGCAGCGTGAGAAACATAAATTAGTGAGTTCAAAGTAATTGAAAAGATCAGTTGGTCATGGGGCAGTTATCCCAGGGCTGCAGTTTATCCCAAACTAACAACTGTGAGCCTTTCTGTCTACTAACCTGCCTAGGTTAATATAGCAATCATAATTGGATAGATGTAGATAGCATAGAGATTATGAGATTCTTGAAATAAATTACCTTTCTTAACTTGCATTTGTAGATTCCCAAAAAATGTGGGAATGATACAAATATCTAATTAATGAAGTAAAATTTGAAACTCTTTCTGTAGTTATATGATATTAGATTAGACTTTTCCCCTTACGTGACTGATAACTTTGACAAAAGTAGAATTTGTTATCCCTGTTGGCATTCAGTAATGTGTTCGCTCCATCAAGTATAGACTGGCTTTCCACACCAGTTTTCTGACTAGGCCTTCAGTCTCTCCTCCATTTTTTTTGCCTTTTGGCTTTTTAAGTTGCATATCAGAGGTGTCATTTTGCCTATAAAGTGACCATATATAAGACCAATACAGTATGATTTTTTTTGTTCTGCTCAACAGGTCAGGCATGCAAAATCAATTCCTTGTCAATTTAGCCAGGTAATCACATAAATAAACAATTTGTGTTTAAAAGCAGTAAAACCAAGAGAAATTTAATTCTATCCCAACAAAATGGCAACTGACCTTTTCTTAGCTAATATTACCCACTGCAACCATCTGATCAAAAGACTGTGATTGTCCCTTCTTCCTTCTTCTTACACTTTACTTTTCCACAGTTATCCACCACCCCCAACTACCCACCAAGAGTTAAACTATATTTATTATTTGTCTAGTCCACTTGGTCACATCAATATTTGTAATAATTTCTTCTCTTTATCTTATAAATCACTTGTGGGTTTTTCAAGCTTTTCATATGTTTTCCATTTACTAGTTTCATCATAAAGAACTGTTGAAATTGAAAGAAAAACATTTCCTTAGCAATCCTGTAAAATGTGAAAATTCTAATGTGAGAATTCACCAAATATTAGTCTTTTCCCACCCATTTAAAAAGATGAGCTAGAGAAAAAATGGGGGCTAAATTTTGTCCTCATTTTTGTTTTGAAAAAACACTGCTGTCTTCAAACAGATTTGGCTTGACGTGTACAAGAGCTAGATGTTATAAAAGTGACTTTCATTTGTAAAGTAGGTAAAAGAAATTTGTAGACTATAGATACTGAACTAATACAATTAATCAAAGGTTATTTCATTCTTGCTAGAGACAACCATTATTGCAGCATGCAGGTTTCTCTGATGAAGCAAAAAGTTTTTAGCATAAACTTCAAAGTTAAGCCAATTCAATTTGTTAGATTGGAAAAAGCTTATTTCTTAATATCTATGGTTACTGTACTACTCTGTTATGTCATTGTAATAAACATTCTTCCACGTTACTGCAGTTTTCTCCATTAAAAAGAAAAGCTGGATATCAATAGTGAGTAAAAGTATGACTCTTTACTTGATTTTACTTTTTTTTTCTTTTTATAGAAGCTGCAAAGAATCGATCCTCCTTACTGTTGTTCAACCTTATCCTGTAAGTATTGTCAGTTTTCTGAATTAGTTTCCTAGCAACAAAGCAGCTTCTTTTTCTGCCCATATTCTGTTTGTGTCCCTACGTTATCTGTGCAATAAAAAGAAATGCAATAAGGGCTGTGTCTATTAAAGGTGATGTTTAAGATGGCATTACTGTATCCTGTACTCAGAGGCTACATTAGTAAATTAAAAAATGACAGTCTTTAAACTCCTAGTGATAGAGCAGAATTCTGAGTTCTGCTTCGATTTCTTGTTTTTTGCACCTCCTGGGTTTTTCTTGATTCTGCCTTGGTCCCACAAAGTTAGGCTGCTGCAGCAAGCCAGCTGTACCTTTTCTAAGGGAGGGCTCTGTCTGTGTCTCCAGCTTGTGGAGGTGAAGGGAGAGCAGAGACAGACAGGCAACCATGTGAGGTTGCCTTGAATGGACTGGGAGAAACTGCATCCCATTCAGAGCTGGTTGATGTGACGTGACTTTGCAACTCACTCGGTGGTTTGTGGGGAGTGGGTTCATGACCTGACAGCTCAAACCCATCTCCCATGGAAAAGGAGAGAAGCCAAGCCAAGGGAGGAAACTCATCTGTCCATGCACAGCCATGCATACATTGTGGGCTGCTGAGGGCCTCCACCATGCATCAGGAAGTGATTCAGATTTAGCAGGTCCATTTGGCTCCCTGTTGTCTAGCCTGATACATAGCAGTTTTCAATAACAAGGGATAATTGCATCCTTCTCATGCAAGATTAAGAGATGAGGTGGATTTGACACAAAGACTTGAAAACAAGTTTATCTGATAAAGCTGCCAAAATGTACATCTTGTTAATGCAACTTGCCCCATACTGTGTGTCTTTGTACTAGTCATTAGTCTTTCTGGTTAGTTTTGAGGTGTCCATGCAGCTTTACTTTACCTGTACCCTTTCTAGAAGCCAGTCTGTACTGTACCTAATGTCTGGAGGAAAAGCATGCATTCCACAGCAAAAAACAGGCAAGGGCTGCCACCCTGCAGTAAGATCTCTGTCAGGAGGGTGATCTGGGATCAGGTCAATATCAGTCATCTTAAATGAAAATGAAGCCTGGTCTGACAAAATAAAAAACCTAATTGTCTTTAAAGCTTGCTGTTTTACAGCCAGTGGTTTAGGACACAGTGAATATATATAATATGGGGGAAAAGAAATCCCCACCCACTCTTCTTTTTTATGCGGGTTTCATCCATTGTCAGACTTAATTCTTGTCTATAAATGACAGGTGAAGAAAGGGCATGTGCTTTAGTGCACCTATGAGTAGTCCTTAAAAATGGACAGCCAAGTGTAGTAATACGTGCTGTGACCTGTTATCATTATGCTGCTGGTCTGAGAGCAAGCCTGTATGTACTGAATGTAAGGGAAGCTGAAACCCAAATAAATTATGCACTCTGTGTTCAATGGAAGACCTTACAGCACAGGTACAGTCCTTCTCCAGCCTTTAACCTAGAAAAGAAGGAAAGTCATGACCTGGTATCTTCCCCAAGGGCAGTCCTGCCTGACCAACAAAGTGGCTTTCTGTGATGGAGTGACTGCATCAGTGGACAAGGGAAGGGCTACAGATATCTTTTATCAGGGCTTCTATAAAGCCTTGACACAGTCCTCCACAACGTCCTTCTCTCTGAACTGGAGAGAGATGGATTTGTTAGGGGCACTGTTAGGTGGATGAAGAATTCGTTGGATGTTCGCATCCAGAGGGTTGTGGTCAGTCTCTCCGAGTCCCCATCATCAGCTGGACATCAGTGACAAATGGTGTCCTCAGGGGTCTGTAATGGGACCAGTATTATTTAATATCTTTGTCAAGGACATAGACAAAGGGATCTGTTGCATCCTCAGCGGATTTTTAAGTGACACCAAGCCAAGAGGGATGGTTGACGCACCTGAAGAACCAGAGGGACTTGGACAGGCTCAAGAAATGAGCCCATGGGAATCTTCTGAGGTTTGACATGACTAACTGTGAGGTGTTGCACATGGGTCAAAGCAATCTCTGGTATCGATACAGGCTAGGGAATGAACAGATTAAAAGCAGCTCTGCCCAGAAGTACTTGGGGGTGCTGGTGGGTAAGAGGCTGGACATGAGCCAGGAATATGCACTTGCAACCCAGAAAGCCAAATGTGTCCTGGGGTGCATCAATAGCAGTGTGACCAGCAGGATGTGGAGGGTGATCCTGCCCTTTTATTCCCTGCTCATGAGACCCCACCCAGAGCACTGCATTTAGCTTTGGGATCCCCAGCTCAGAAAAGACATCAACCTCTAAGAGAGAGTCCAGAGGAGGCCACCAAGATGATCAGAGGGATGGAGCACCTGTCCTGTGAGGAAAGGCTGAGACAATTGGGATTGTTCAGCCTGAAAAGAGAAGACTTCAGGGCAACCTGATTGTGACCTTTCAGGACCTGAAGGAAGCCTACAAGAAAACTGGAGACAGACTACTTATAAGACATGTAGTGACAGGACAAGGGGCAATGTCTTTTAACTGAAAGAGAGTAGGTTTAGACTAGATATTAGGAAGAAATTCTTTACTCTGAGGGTGGTGAGGCACTGGAACAATGTGCCCAGAGAAGTTGGAGATGTCCCATCCCTGGAAGTGTTCAAGGCCAGGTTGGATGGAGCACTGAGCAACCTTGTCTAGTAGGTGTCCCTGTCCATGGCAGAGGGGGACCTGGATGATATTTGAGGTCCCTTCCATTCTTTAATTGTGTCAGTCTGTGATTCACAGCTCTGAGGCCTGACAAGGCAGAATCTGCTCCTCTCATTAAGTAGCAGCAAAATCTAATCAATAGCTGAACTACCTCTAGATGTCACTGAGCTAAGGATGGCACTGAAACATTTCTCTGTCAGTCATTTGGACTGATGTACCCATTTTATACATAAATTTGCATTGCCACGCTCTGGTATGTTTGTCAGAGTCCCCCAGCTCTACCTCAGCAGAAAAAACACTTGTGTTTTTGGGGGTGATGGAACATTTAAGCTCATGTAGGCATGAAGATCATCTCCCCAAGAAGGTGCAGAAAGCAGTTAGAAGATGAGATTAATGTTGGTGCTAGCTTTAATTGACCCATTTTTACCCCAAAGTTGGGATGCTTAGTGAAATGGGCTGGTTGGGAGGACCTTAGCTGCATGATTGTTGCACCTAGAAGATCTCATCCATGCACTGTTATTGTACCTCCCTGCCTGTCCAGACCAGGGTCTTACTGACTCATAGCATCCTCCCCTTACTGCTTTCAACTCTGAGTTTTTCTGCAGTGGAAGCAAGGGTGTCTGTAGGGATGTGGAGCACTTGGGATGATGCCAGTGTGTGCAGCCAAATTTTGGCCCTGAAGCAGTGCAAGACCCCTCAGTTTGTGGTACTCTTGAATCACTTTGAACATCTGGTCCATGCTGGCCCTCATACTGCCACACCATTGCTGTCAGTAGTGCCTGAGCCTGTTGGCATGTCTTCCAGCCTTGCAGCCCCTGGGTGTTGCTGCACTCCAGCTGTCCTGGTCTTCTGTGCAGGGGATCCTCTGACAAATACAATTTGCCATAAAGTTTGGTAATAATATTTATGCCTTCAAAAATTATGATGCATGTGTATTTTCCCCATTTGTTTAATTTTCCCTCCTCCATGTTTCCTTTTACTATTTTGTCAATAAAACTGGGATGATGAAGTAGAACCAGACAAAGGAAAATAAGAGCTTTTAAATAAAGACTGAATTTCTTCACCCTTCTTGGCAGAAATACATCTCTACAAACATTTCATTGATCTCTCTTCTTGATGGTGATTTTCCTTCTACCATTGCATGAAAAATGTCTGCCAAGATGGATTACAAAAGTGCTATTTCTTATTTGGTTTTATTTGTGCTCTTTAGAGTGTGTTTTGATTTTGCATTTAAGTAATCGTCCTTTATGATTGCAGGTGAAAGTAGATGTAATCTAGATTTATTGTACTCTGAAGTTCACTTAGTACTCTTTGAAAGCTTTTGTGGATCATTTTTGCTTAAATGCGTTCAATTTTGTTTAATGCTTAAACACATTAAAACACATTAAAATTTCATTTTAATTATGACCAAGCCAAAGCATTAGGCTATCTTTTTCTTTCCATCAATATACAAATCTCTGCTAGGTTCTTATCACCAGTGTTCCTAAGGAGGTCACTGAGCAGCTCAAGCAGTTAAAGCAGTTCAGAGTTTTGATTTCTGAAAGTATGGCATTTGAGTATAATTTCTGACTGTTTTATTCTGTAAATGAACTGTCATTCTGATTGTCGCCTTATTAAGTTTTAAGCATTACTTAAATCAAATAACTTGCGTGTTTGATTTCCTTTCAGATTTTATGTGCAGCGATCTTTTGATAGGTTGCTTTCATGATTAATCTCTTAAGCTCCTTGGATGAAGTCCAGGCCCAGCTGAGATCTGTGGCAATTTTGCTGTGCATTAAGTTTTGCAATAGGAAAAGGATAGGATCTTCTTCTGTTTTTAAAGAGATGCTTCTGGTTTTAACATGATTACACTTCTGAGACACAACAGTTGCAGAAAAACATAATATTTATGAATAACAGAATAACATTTATGGATCATAATGATTGTGGCAACAATCTTATTGAGAGTTTGTGGGACTAATGATCAGACTGTGACTACCATCTAAAAATGGTAAAATATAAATAATGCAAATAATTAAATACAATTGTCTATGATAGATTGCCAACTTTTTAAGAGGGAACCCAGATCTGACCACTATTCCAGCAATTAAATTTGTGCCAAGATTTTAACAAAGAAATACTCCTGATTATGATCTGTCAGTTCCATGTGGTTATTACAAATTACTGTGTGGTAAAACTTCTCCACATTATTTCTTCCATGTCCCTACTTGATCTTCTACAATACTCTTGTGAGCCAGTGTAGTCTTTTCAGCCTTCTCTGCAGCTATGAATTACCATATTTAGTTTGCCTTTGGGCATTATGTCCTGTTCCACTTAATAAATGCAATTCTTCCTCTTACCTTTTATTTGCTTGTTAAATACTGGTGCTTGTAATTGCTGTTAGCAGTGAACCAAAAAGTCTTGACTTTTTGCACTTATGCAATTTTTTCTTATTTTCTAGCAAATGTAATGTTTTATATTAAACTGATTACTATTTTTAAGTAATAAGCTTAAAATTTATTTCATATATACACTGTGACTCTTTAAAAACTATGGTATTTCTGTAGTTTTAAATGTAGTATTTCTAATTTTGATGCTTACTGTCACAGAGCAGGTTTTCTTTTCACCTTGTGATTATCCTATACTGCTGTCATTCAGATTCTTTATAATATCTCAGTACTACACTGTGCTCTTCTAGCTACTAGATCCTTCTTTTTCTTGAACATGAGTAAACGTTTTGCTGTTGCAGTACCTCTAGTGGCAAGAGCACTCAAAGGGGCTTTTTCAGCAAATGAAAACCACTTCCTTTTCAATCTCCCCCAAATTATGGTTTACCTGCAAAAGTGCATGAAGCACTAGACATTTTTATTTTCATAAAAAAAGTTTTTCTCATAATATAGGATATTGTTTCTAAAATCTGTCAATAAATGACCCACTCTAATGCTGCTGACAAATATAGGATCTAATTTTGAGAAGTCTACAAAATGAGAAAATAACATTTGCCTGAAAGTCCACTCTGCAATCTTATGTGTTTTGACCCTGCTAATGGGAAGCCCATTGATGGTAGTCACTGTAAGCAGAGTTCAAAGTAGGGTCTAGGTCTTCACTATTATTTCCTCCAAGCATATCTCTGTGCAATGCTTCGTTTTCCTTGTTGGCAGTTTCTCCAGGTAGTGTTGAAATGATCAGCTGATTTTTTTTTCCTTTAATTTCTTTGTAAACAAGTAAAAAATATTTAAAATCTTGATAAATTTGAGCTTTTAATAGGAAACAGGGCTTAGCTCACACAGAGTAAAGTTTGAGGGGGTTTTGAGGTTTTTTTGACTCCTTGTTAAAATGTGCGCCCTCATTTTGCAAAAGTCACCCTAATTAAGCTGTTTTTATCTGCAACAATGCAAATACTTTACTTGCAGTGATAGATGTCCTGCATTAGTGTAAACACCTTCTGCTTAAGGTCATTAACTGAGAATAATGGTATCCATTTGGCTAAAACACAGAGCATCAGAAATAAATGAACCTGGCACTATGAGAATCATTAAGTGATAGCATTCTTCTGCAAACCTAAGACATTAAAATACAATAGAGCTGCACATCATCTTGCTGAGGCTTTGTTAGACAAGTGAGTTCTGACAATCAAACCCAACTCTTTTCCTAGGTATTTGCACATCCTTTGGAAACACTTCTATTCCCAAAGAAAAAATGTCAAGTGTCAAGTTGATGAAGAGGTAGAAACAATGATATTGCACAATTAAATGCAAAAGCTGTGCTATTACTAAAGCCTTTAACCAGCAGAGAATGTTCTCCCAAATACCTCATGCAGCTGTTTCATTTTTTTACACCCCTGGTTTATAGTTTGGAGCTTTTTGGAAAACAATCTGCTCCAGGCTCACTCAGTTCCTGGCAAAGGGCCAGAGTCCTTCCCATGTCACCACAGCAAAAGTGGAAATGAAAGGAAGCACCATGTTTTTTGGTAACTGTGGTGTGCTCCCCTGGCTGTGCAATGGGTACATTAAACCCCACATCCCAGAGGGGTTCTTGGGAACCCACATATGTTCAAATCTTTAGTTGTCCTGAACTCTCCCATTGCATTTTTGCAATAACATAATTGAAGTGTTTATGCCTCCCACAAGTGACTTTTGAGGTTGTAGAAAGAAAAAGAAAGGTTGTAGAGAGCAATAGGGACATACAGTGGTTTGCCAGATTTGCTGTATGGGAATAACCTTGCCAGAATCCAGAAAACATTTGGCAGTCTGCCTGTTAAGAGAGGCCAGACTGGTGACTCATCTGTAATAAGAGCAAGCAACAGTACAGAGGTTCATTCAGCAAGAATAGTAAGTGAAAGCCAATCTTTTCCCCATGTTCTTGCAAGGGAAAGCCAGTAGCCTAATCCTGCTGCTGTGCTGCCCTGTAGCACTGGAATCAACAGTTTGCAGTCTGTTACTTGGGTGCCAAATAGACTACACCCTTAACACGTTGCAGAGGGGAAATACATGGAGAGGAAGGAAATTACAGAAGGCATCTCTATGGAGTTCTTATATTAATCATGGTACTGTTTTATACTGTATCTTTCTAGGAATTCATCTCCAGAGGACAGTATTTAAACCGCTTTAGCATTTCCATGTTGTCCCCTCTTGCTGAAGAAGTCAACAGGGTCCCTCACCCTGAGACAACACTATTTTCTTTTACTCCTTTTTTTTTTTTTTTTTTTTTTTTTTGTGTGTGTGTGTGTGTGTGTGTGTGTGTGTGTGTGTTGGTTATTTCAAAACCTCTGGGGACCTTCCACTTTTTTCAGCACTGACTCTGGAGGCTGGGCTTAGTTTGTTCATGGGGTTGAATTTTCTGTTACTTACAATTAATGATTGTTGTGTGGTCATATGTGCTAGAGAGGTAAAAACGAATGAACTGTGAAAGAAAAAAGCATTTCTTTTTATTTCTTGATTCTATTTTGTGCCTCAGGAATTACTGGATGTCTCTGATAATTCCTGGGAGAGTGTGGATTCATTGTTCATTGGCTGATCCTATGGTAATAGCTACCAGGTTTTTGATGTGATGATAGATTAGAGGCATGCAGAAATGAGCTAGACTTCTTCCTGCTAGTTACTAGAAACAAGGCTTCTGCATCACAAGAAAATAACTTTCTAAGCAGTTTTGGCAGAGATCAGAGAGAGAAACAGAGGAGCACATAGCCTTGGACTACTCCATTATTCCTGCAGATTGTTAGTTGAGTCAGAATTTAAGTGATAATAACAAGACTTCCCATGTCTATGAGGGCAGCTCTCATGCTACATTGATCATCACCACTTGTGCCTCCACTGATTTCTCGCAGGCAAACCAACATGACTTAGATCTTTATTCATATTCAAAACTAGTAAGGCCACTTCTCGGGACTTAGAGTAAGATTCTGAAATTCTTAGTTCATATTTTCACAAAACAAATGGATCAAAACCTGGCCCAAAAGAGCCCAGTGACTTTCAGCCAAAGTGAGAAAGCCTTCCATTGCCCGTTATCATGGTTATGAAATGAGGCAATGCCAGAAGCACTGTGCTTGTAACTGAGAATAAACCAACCTCACTTCTGCTGCTGAAAATGGAAATCCCATTGACTGTGAATATTTAATTTGCTACTAAAAAGGAATTGTTAGTCAGATTTCTCAAGTGAAGAGATCTTTCTTTCCAGGGGCTGAAAACAGCTGAACGCATTGCATAATGTAGTAGGTAAAAGTCAAGTAGGTAAAAGTCAAGTAGGTCCCCAAAGAAAATTCAGAATGCTTCTACACTTCTAATCCATGAAGCCCTACAACATGTCAATATTAAAGGCATGCCTTGCACATGGTGTGTTTAGGGGATACCTTCAGGGGAAGCTTGATAGCTTGCCGGTGCTTCTTGGTGGTTTTCACTTGTGTTTTGAAGTGGACAAATACAGTGAGATGCTGCTGCATTTGGAGACCTCTCAGACATTTTTTTGGCAAAAGTCGTGTGTATGTCTATCCAGTAGATCACAGATTATGCAAAGATTTTCCATTCAGTCTATGAAGAAAGGGTCACTGGTAGGTCACTGCTCAGTGTCCCTTCATGCAGACAAGGTTGGGTGACAGCAATCATTGTGGGAGCACTACAGGAATTTGTGTGTGCACCAAGAGCCCTTCTCATTGCTCCAGTCTAACAGTGGGATAATTTTCAATATGTTCAGTATGCACTGGTGTTTTCTTATGTGTATGCAGATATAGATCACCTCAGGATGCATTATGGTTTGACTGTCTTTCCATTCCTCTGTATGCAAAATTGACTTCCCAGCATATAAGAAACTGGGGTAATAACTGAAAAAGAAAAGAAAGGTTTTAATTTGAAGTTATGTGCTATATCTTGTCATCATCTTTTCTTCCAGTCTCCTAAATCAGCTTTTATTAGTGCTGCAAAAAAGGCAAGATTGAAGTCCAATCCTGTCAAAGTGCGCTTCTCTGAAGAAGTAATTATTAATGGCCAGGTGTCGGTGAGTATTCAGCTATTTCACTTTAGAAAGGATTGGGCATTTCGTCCAAAGGTACTGCTCAATCCTGGAAAGGGAGGTAATTACATGGCAGGAAAAATGGTGACAGGCTTGCAAAGAGAAGTGTTTGTCTGTTTCTGAAGTCTTCCAAAGATCTTTTTTTAAAGTTCATTAGGCCCATAATTTTATGAAAAATTTTTCCCTTAAAATAAAATTCAGATGCTAGTAAATGAAGTTTGTGGTGATAGCACATATGTTTGTCTTTATAGTCTTGATAGTGTTTGTCTGATGGTTTTTTTGGCTCAGCTTTGTTTTCATAAAACCCATAAGCTCAAGAGGTACCACATCAGGAAAGCTGATGAAGATTATCTGAAAGACCCCTCTAAAATTTGTTTTATCTCTTTGAGCTTATTGTTTGCAGACCTCAGCCAATGTCAGCCTCCCTTTGAGAGGTACTGAACTTCTCTTTAGACATGAACTCCCAGCTCATTTTCATGATTTGCCACAGCATCATTCCACACTAATGTCTTTAGCAAACTCTCTTCCAAACCTAAATTGATACTGCATTTTTTCTAAAGCAATTTCTGCTTTTTATAATAAATAGAAGCAAAAAAACAAAAAAACACCCTCCCAAGATTTTTTCCCTTCCTTTTTACTGTTTATTTTGCTATACTGATTATGATTTGTCAAATTAGGTAGCAATGCTATGTGTTGCTCTTCTTAAATGATGCAAGATATCAGCATTTAATATCTACCTATATATAAAATATTAAAATCCTTCATTGTAATCCTTACTAACAAACCGTAGTTTCCATTTTTTAGACTGAAGACATTAAATAGCTCACTACATTCAGAAAAACAGTAATCCATTTTTCTGTTTTAGTGAAAATGTTTCAACTTCAGAGGCAATATTTATTGTCAGAGAGATAGTATTTAGGGAAAGAGAGTACCCCAAGCCAGACGTAAAATGTATGTGAACAGTTATATTTTTCCAGGACAGAAACCTCTAGAGGGCAGCTGTAATGAGCATGGCTAGACCCTTGTAGGGCACTGATATTTCTGCTTTCAGTTTGGACCAAAACCTTCTTTCTCAGTTTTTGCTTTTCCATCAGAATCATGTGCTTCTTGATAGAACATTTATTTTTCTCTTGTTGCATGTTGTAATCTGATTCACTAATTTGCTTGACAGGAAACAGTTAAGGACAACTCGCTTCTTTTCATGCCAAATGTTCTAAAGGTGTATCTTGAAAATGGACAAACCAAATCTTTCCGTTTTGACTGCAGCACTTCAATAAAGGTAAGCTAGCCGTATCTTGGTACGAGACCTTAAGTAATTATCATTTACTTGGAATGCTTTAAAAAAAAATTACTGGTGTGTTCAGTTTTGGCTGGACTCCTAGTTCAAAAATAATTAGGATTTGGTCCATTTTTCTGCTCCTAAAAATGTATTTTATGGTCAGTGAAAAAGACGTGATGATTTTAATGTGCTTGGAGCACAATCAAAATTGTGTGCTTGTATCGTTTTGATATGCTGCCAAACACTAGCATGATTTGTCAGCAAAAGTCAGGAACTAAGAAGATTAAGATGTTGGTTGCTGATTGAATATCATCTAGCTTATCATTCAGTGAACTTAGGAGGGATATTGTAGGGTTATGTCAGTGATAAATTACTCTCCTCAATGCAGTGCCCTTTACACTTTCCATAGCACATTTCACAGGCAGAAATAAAAAGGTAAAGCCCTGGCACAAAACTGAGTCTTCCAGGGAATGTCAGTGAGACTGTTCCATGTGGGTTCCTAAATTAGAGGCCTCATCAGTGTCTGTGAGAGCCTTGGAGCAGCATGGTAAGCAGCAGAGAAGATGGTTTGAACATGGATTGGTTTCCAAATCTAGCTCACTGCATGGCTGCCTGCATGCTTGGGACACTGAGACAGAAGACGGGCATGGGTGGGAATGATCAATGAAGGCTGGGGATGCTGGCTTTTGGGAGTTTTAAGGGATTGTAAAACATACTTGAAGAAAGGCTGCCTTTCACTGTGATACAGCAGCATGCTCAATCAGTTAGAGCAGCAAAGAGAGTTATTTGCTAAGGCAGACAAGAAATTTACT
The DNA here is from genome assembly GCA_013401135.1 of Cettia cetti. Taxonomy (NCBI): domain Eukaryota; kingdom Metazoa; phylum Chordata; class Aves; order Passeriformes; family Sylviidae; genus Cettia; species Cettia cetti. The sequence continues at coordinate 54,249 of VZUI01024055.1, read as the reverse complement.
CCAGTCTGTTAGTAAAGTCACACTAGAGTCACACTTAAAAATGGGATGCAACATTTGTTAATAAATGTAGCACATATGCCTTAGACATAAGTTGAATGCAGACATGAATACAAGCATTCCATCCATGGGATACATCCATGGGATACTGAATTCCTTAAGTCCATTTAAAAATTTGGCTGGAGAAGAAATAGGAGACATTACTCATGTAGCTAGTGAGGTCTCCATACCCTTCTAAGCCCACTTTACAGTATTTTCTGTTATGAGCATATAAATAACCAACCTACTCCAGGATGTTTTGCCCCTGAAGACCAGTCTTTGGCCATCACATTACATTCATTTTCAGTAGTTCTGTCATTGATGTGTCATGTACTATCAGACCAAATGTTAAATCTGAAGTCATTGGCACAGATACCCATGTGGCATCAGTCACCTAGCTGTACTGATGTTGTAAACCTGCTTTGAACTTAGTCATTTTGACTGTTGGTAGGAATAATTCCCTTTGCATCTAATTCAGGCAATTCTGAGGCCTGCACAGTGCTAAATGACATATTCTTCTTGCATGTGTGTGTATATTCCTCATTGTGGATTGGTGGTTGTGGATTGTTGCTTCTTTGCTTAACTGGGGTGGCATGCCCCAGGTGAGTGCAGGTGTATTCAGGTTTTTTCACCTCTAGCAGTCCAGTAGTTCACCACTTAAAAAGGAGGGTGCAAGCAGCACCTAACCTGCAGTCCTACTTTCCATACTGTTGGGTCATAGCACCTGGCTGACTCTTAAATTATCAGATGAGAGGATATCTATCAAAAACTTTAGTGCAGTAATTCACAGGCTGTGTGCCTCAGCCTCATATATTAAAAGGTCCAGAAGAGCTAGTGGTGGAAAGCAGTGCCATTACTACCCTGTCTTAAAAGCTTATATTTATTATTATGCTGCTTCATGTTACTGTTATGCCCATAGTCTTTTAGCATAGTTTAGAAGTATAAATAAAAGTAGATTTAATGTGCAAGCAATAAATTCCCCATTGGTCAGAATAGTATAATATTAGCCTTCATTATTTTGATTGATAGCTTGCAATTCATTAATGCTGTCTTATATTCTCTACACTGTAGAGAGTTGTTCCCATCATCCCACATACATTTTTTCATCTTTCCACCAGTTTGGTCTTGATTTTCCATAAACACGCTGTAATTGATCAATTAATCTTCCTAAATTATGTTAAAACACTTGAATTACAATTTGTCATGGTCTCCTTAGTAAGTCCTATCCATCTGGATACTTAGGTATATCTGGAAAACTTTCAGATGGAAGGAAATGTTTTAATCTTGCCACCAACATACTGTGAAACTATTTCTAAATGATTATGTATTTCTTTTTCCTACAGTATTCCTTAAGTAAAAGATACCTTTACAAAGGATATTATATAACCTGCAAACATTTACAAAGCATTGTATGAAAGTAAGGATTAGTTGAATGTTTTTTTGAAGAGGTTTGTTTGGCTGTTATTTTAGATACAGTTGTTCTCAAATTAACTATCCTTAGTCATAATTCAGTGTGAAAAAAGCTAATCACAAGTCTCTAAAATTTGATATGGTCCATCAGTTTAGAGCTATTGTTCTGCACAGATATCATCATCATTGACTTTTCTGTCAGCATTTAAAACTCAAGAAGTGAACTTTAAAAATACCCCTTTGCCATAAGAACAAATAAAAGCCATTCATTTATTTTTTTTTTGTTGAACTTATAAATTTGGTTTGTCTGCTTGATGGCATAGCCCCAACAAAGGGAAGAGAATAGTGACAAGACCATCTCTCCTTTGCTGATGGGTTTTATTTTCAAGAGACAGATATGATTTAAGGGCCACACCAATATAATTTGCATATTAAACCACAACAGAATGTTGTCCATTCCCAGAAATCTCATTTATGTATTTCTCACGTTCATATCTGTTACCATCTTGGGGATGTTTGAGGAACGGTTGTGATGTCCTGGAAACTTGTGCAAAACAGGCACAAAGACTGGTCTTCTCCCCTGTTCTGGGTTCATACAGGGTGCGTGGCAGCGAAGAACTGGGTCCCAAGCATTTCATTAATTTAAGCACTTTTTATAAATCTTTTGTTAATTAGGATGTCATCTTAACACTCCAAGAAAAGCTTTCCATCAAGTGTATTGAACACTTCTCCCTAATGCTGGAGCAGAGAATTGAAGGATCTGGAACAAAACTTCTTTTGCTACATGAACAAGAGACTCTAACTCAGGTTTGTGTTATGGTATATGAAAACAGATATTAATGAGATGGGTTAATCAGTAAATTATCCATCTTTTTCATTACTCAAGTGAGTTAGCTGCAAGCTTTGTAGTTGGATACAGTCTATCAAGTAGCTAGCATATTTAGATGTGATTGTAAGAATAAAGTTCTCACAGTAATTTTCATTGCTTGATTGGGCCTTTCAAAAGTATTAAGAATTAAAAAGTCAGACTGAAATCTGAAAACTACTTATCTAACCTTTTCATATCATATGAGGCCCAGCTTGTGAACATACTCAAAAGCTGGCAAATCCGTGGTAACAATTCTGAGAACCTCAGTCAGCCCAAATGTCTTTAAAAGCCTTATTTTGATATTTGATTCCAATTTGATTATGCAGATCTGTATCTTTGTGACAGGGAACAGTCCTCTTTCTGATAAAGTCAGGTTTGGCTTGTTTACTTAGAGGTACATTCTGTCACTTCAGTGATGATGAATTGTGACACAGAAAATGTTAGTGTGACTTTCTTCCTTAGATCAGGGAAGTGTGACTAAAGTTAAAGTTGCTTCACCGTTACCAGTAGAGTACCCTGATTTTATCTGCCTATCATTTTGCCAAATTTTTTAGCCTGAAATTTTCTATTATATTTCTGTGTTTTAGGAAAACAGTAGTATTTTTTAAATTTCAGTTAAAATGGAAAAAGAAGGAAAAAGGTGAAATAGATTCTTAGATGTGGAAAAATACTTAATTTAAATGACAGAATCCCTTTAATTATAACTAGGATCTCTTTGTGATGGTGTGAAGGAGCTTAGTTTACCAGAAAACATCTTTCTAGCATTTTCTAACCTTTAAGCACTTGCTTTTGCTATGTTAACATTATTTTCTTGTGTTATAAGCTACCCAGTGATTGCACAATATCCAGAAATACTCAATACTTGTCCTCCTAGCCTAGCCATCTCCTTGAAGTTACTGGTAAAATTCTCACTGAAGTCAGAAAGATCAGAATAAACCATATAAGTGAGTTTTTCAAAAACTCTATCTGGAGCTTTTATTAATATGTACAGAGTATGTCTATGTACTTAGGAAAGAGGTGAAACAATGTGAAATAAACAGACCTTTTGGAAATTGCTTGAGCAAGACAGAGACTTCATTGGAGATTTTTAAAAGTATATTTTTGTCAAGTAAAGATATTGATTATAAAGTACTCTAGCTCTCTAACTGCATTAGCCTAATTGAATAAATTACATAAACTACATTAATTCTGAGGGTTTCTTCTTTGAAGTTCCTGTAAAATCAGCAGTATTTTAATTTGCCATTATAATGTTGCTGCTGACCATGACTTACAATGGTGGGTTTGGATTTTTACCTTTTTATCCAATTATTCCTTTGCTAGACAGTGGTCTCCTGTGAATATACCCAGATTTCAGAGTTAGATGTTTAAAGAAAGCTTTGCTGACCAACACACAAATCAGTCTTTTTAGTTTTTTAATGTATTGGACCTCAGTCAGAAGTTATGGAGTATATCTCTTAATCCAGAACAACCCAGGAAAAAGACCTAATTTCTCTCAATTTGCCTAATGAATTCAAACAAGATAAACTGAGAGTAATAGCTTCCAAGTTGGGCCTCACCTGTGTTCTCAGACAGTCTAAGAAATAAAATGTGATGTCTCCCCAAACACTTAACTCTTCTCATTTATGAGTATTTTAGTGCTGCTGAAGTACAACTCAGTTTGCATTTCACTTGGATGGTTTTTGTTAAACTCTGTTTTCTCTGTCGTTTCAGCCTGGTTTTGAGTGAATTCTGTTGCTTTGAGGATGAGTTGTATCAGGCAGTCATGCCTGTATGAGTCTAAAAGTCCTTCCACAATATTATATATATGATGCTCGTAGGTGAACTTAATAAGTAGCCCATGGCAAAGCTCTTTTTTGGCCAGAATTATTTGTCTTACTACCACAGGGCTCTGGAGCAGGGTAACATTGCCCAAGATTATAGATCCTGTTGCTCAACCAGGGTTGCCAAGCTCTAATATTATTATTGCACTGTCCTAGGTGACCCAAAGGCCAAGCTCGCATAAGATGAGATGTCTTTTCAGGATTAGCTTTGTCCCAAAGGATCCCATTGACCTTTTAAGAAGAGATCCAGTTGCTTTTGAGTATCTCTATGTACAGGTAAGTGAAAGCACAGCCATTGCTAGTATAAAGGAGAATAAAAAAAATATATATACTATATATATATAAATTTACATCCTCATGTAGAAAAGCATGGTTGCAGTGAATTCTGGCTTTTATTACTGCTGCATAAAGCCAATGAATGCACTTGGGGAATACGCAAAATCTCAATCATCTACAAAGTCCTCTTTCTTCATAAGTCTCTCCAAGTAGTAATGCTTTGATATCTTTCCAAAATATATTTTCTTTAGAGAAGTGTGAAGCTGAATTAGTTGTTAATACTAATTTCTGGTACTGTAATATCAGACAGAAATTATGTCTGAAAAGGAGGTTCCAGTAAAGTGGATGGGAAAACTGATGTACAAGCAATGTGGTTCTCCTGAGCATCTCACCAGGTATAATCCTGCTATTCTGAGTCCAGATATACTGATACCCTCCAAGTACTTTTTGTGATGGAGGATTACTCTCCTCTCCAGAAAGGCTGAAGAGAGCTTAGGTCAAAATAATCATGCCTTTTGCTCTTTGGCAGAAGGTATTCTTCATTAATGCCCATATCATGAATATCTGACACCTCTGAAAGCAAAAACATAGTCCTGCTTTAGAGTTAGGGGATACGTTTTATGAAACGTTAATTAGAACAAACAAACAAAAAGACCCAGTAATTTATTTGTGTAAGATCTTTTAACATGATGCTCCCTCTACTGGTTCTTTGGCAGAGCTGTAACGATGTGGTCCAGGAAAGATTTGGACCAGAACTGAAATATGACATTGCCCTGCGGTTGGCTGCATTACAAATGTATATTGCAACTGTGACCACCAAGCAAACTCAGAAAATCTCCCTCAAATACATAGAGTAAGTTGAGAATGCTGTATGTTCTTTATAAGTGAAATGTTAGGAGCAACTTACAGATTCTTTAAGGTTGTTTCTTTTGTATGTCTGTATTCATGCACCAATTTAAGTTTGTTCTTTGTCACTTAAATTAATTCAGTTGTGTTACGAGTGGTACATCTTGTCCCTTTGGTCTGTTTACCTTTTGATCATCTGTTTGGGCATGTGAAATTGACTCTAAATGTAAATACAATTAGCTCATTTGCTTTCAGTGATTTAAGATCTACATTTATAAGGTCTGTATTCTCAGGTTTTAGTAGAGATTATTATCATAAAATTCAGATTATTGCTCAGTGCAGAAGACAGTAGGATTGGAGTTTGTAATATTTCTTAAATGCAGAAGCACTCCAGTAGGCACCTGTCTTATGTTAGACACCACATTTAAATACAATGAAAAAGAAACATTGGAAAGTGCAAATATGTGTATATCTGCTTGGATTTAAAAGGCAACAGAATCTCACAACAAAATAAAAACCCCAAGCCCTAAAACTTATGTTGCTGTTGCTTAGTTTGCTTGCAGAATGGAAATAATAACTGTTACACACTTAGTCTTGTAGAGTTTATCCATCATATTGAAGACAATGTTATATTCTGTCCAATTAATGAATCTGAAAAAGTAGTTACAAGTGAAGAGTTCTGTCAAAAGGGGTGTTTCAAGCAGAATAAGAATTTGGTAAATGAAGGTGAACTGGTTGCATTTTGAGGAGGACCCAGCCCTTCCCCAACTACCCCAAACATAAAGGTGAAAAGAAAATGGCTCTGATTTCCATGTTCTAAAAGAAACCAATAAAACAAAATTAAAGCTGACATTACCTTGTTAAATTATCTGCTATTTTAATTCTGTCATCGTACTTGTCAATGTAATTAAGTGGTTTTTACATAGACTTAGATATCAAACGTAAACATTATTTTCTGAATGGCATGACTGAAGAGATAGAAGGGGTAGAAGAGAGATTATTTAGCATTTTCAAATACCTTTTTTGTAAGAAATAAATTGTTTAAATTTAAGAAATAATGTGTTATTGCAAAACTCTGGACTTGATCAACTCTTCTTCTGTTTTCAGGTAATCATTCACTTGGCATTGTAGTCACCAGTTTTTAGATAAATAATCATCACAGGAATGTGAAATTAAATATATGCCTTTTATTGCAGAAAAGAATGGGGATTAGAGACTTTTCTTCCATCTGCTGTGCTGCAAAGCATGAAAGAAAAGAACATAAAGAAAGCACTTTCCCACCTTGTCAAAGCAAATCAAAACCTAGTTCCTCCAGGCAAAAAGGTATTACATTTGCATCTTAATGGAAAATATGTTTTAAAGAACAGAAGTGTGGCATGCATGGGACACATTTAAAGCTAATCCTTTGGAGAAACACCTAGCTACTATATTTTCAGAGATTTAAATTGGGGTGCTGGTGCAACATAGCCAAGAACTATTAAAAATAATTAAGTACGCCCCAGCCTAAACTATATTCTTATCTTGAGAATGACAGAGAACAGGTTATTAATACTTCACATAGGATAACCATATATACATATATATTTAATTAACTTAGTGCTTTCTGTGAATGGCAGATTTGCTAGGAAAGCTTTTGTTCTCTCCCTGAAGCTCTCTTCTGACCTAAATGCTGTTTATCAGATTGTTTTGTTACACTGTAGAGAAAGACCTTCTGCTAGCCAAGATCTAACTGGATAGATGATGGTCCTTGCAGTAAATGACTCTCCTTGCTGTTGTAAAATGCTTTTATTAGCACTAAGCTTTCACTTCAGCTGGAAAAAACATGGATAAGACAATGTCTCTGAGAAATGCCTTTGTTACATGCATGCAGCTGAGACTGCTTTTAGACACCATAATGTGGTTTCTTAGTGCAGGTCATCTTCTCATTTGTAGTTAATGGAGAGAAGTAGGCACTTCCAGGGAGCAATTCATCCCATCCCACATTCGGAACCAAAAATAGGTCAGATTGCTTGTGTCCTAGAAATGCTTATTTCTCTTCATGGACTATAAAAAGAACCTAAGAGTGACTAGTTGAGACATAAAATGAGCTGAATCCTGCTTCATGACACTCTGTTTCTGAACCAAAATCCTCCAAACAGCTGGTGCCTGAGCTAAGGCTCATTGTGATCAGCAGAAATCCTGCTTGGAGGTTTCAGAACACATCGTGACTGTGAACATAGCTCTATGTGTTTGACCTCAGGAAGAGAGGCTGAAGCACTGCCTGTCTCCTATACTGCTGAAACTAAAGCTAAATTATGCCAGTTGCTTATTATTTGTCTTGGGAGTATAAATTTGGGGTTATTTTGGAAGCCATCACTGCTGCAGGCTTTACTGGTGTAAGATAAGCCTTACAGTGGCATACTAGTATCAGTTCTTGGTTAGAAGAGGTATTGCAACACTCCCTTCCTGCAGAAAGCAGACTTTGTTGGGTTTGCTTCATTCTTTTTGATTTGAGCTTTGGAAATATGTTGTTCGCCAACTTGCTTTCTTAGCTGGTAGGTCTGAGAAAGAAAGCATCTGAGCTCTTCATCACCTCCTGTCTCACTTGTAGGTAGTAACATAAGAACTAACTGATTTCTTTCTGGGGTCTTCTCTTCCTTCATGTGAAGGGAAACCTTTCATTCTCAGGTTTCTCCTGGCTTTTTACAACTCTTGAGTATTTCTGCACCATGTGAACACCTGGTGAAGCAAACAGCAAAGCATTACCATTAGTTGCTCTGCTTTGGAACCATTTCCTCCTTGTTGTCTAGGAAATATTTAGGATAGGGGCCCTTCAAATAATGTTTGAGATTAAACAATATTTTGAATTAGAAATCCAGTGACTGGAATGAAACTAGAAAATTATATGAGACTGTCTTATATTATCTTCTAAAAGTCCAGATATAAGGATTTACACGAGGGAAGTGTAAGCTTTGGATTCAGATGGATGAAATGAACTGTTTCTTGTTTCTCTTCTATCTCATCAAGTATTTCCAATTTTTCTTTTTTAAGTAGGTAGTTTAAGCTCAGGAGAAAAAAAGAGGAGACAAATTCTGACATGTATTACATGACATGATTGTACGTGTTGATGAGCTGTATTTAGCTTTCTGATTGATTGCCTACTGAATATGGTGGAAGAGTGTTATTTTAGAAATTAAGAAATGCAGTAGCAAGTTGGAATAATACACCACACACCACAAGTACCTAGCAAAATGTAAAATACGTAGCTGACAAATACAAATTTTTTGTTCTCTTTCTCTGTATAGGTGCATAAACGTTTAAGAACTGATGGAGTTTATGAATGGAAAGCTGCTGTCTTAGCCTTGAAATCCCTCAGTGAACAGATGTTTAATCTGAGTACTTGAACATTTTCCCTTCATTAAAGCAGTCAGGATGTTCTTGAAGTGCTCTGATCTGCCCATTCCCAAGTCCTCAATGCATTTTAACTAAACAAGCAAGAAATTAATTTTAAGAACGAAACTGTTTCTCCTCATCTGAATCTCAAGCATCTCATGATTTAGTTTCAGCTCTAAAGAGCTGTTATTGCAGACCATTCTCTTTATATTACACAAATACATTTTCTTTTGGAATTTTGAAATGTGATGGTTTCCACAGCTTCCTCTTACCCCTGTTTCTCTTTCTCAGCTCTCTGCTCTGCAAGCCAAGGTGCATTATCTAAAGTTCCTCAGCGATCTCAGATTATATGGAGGGCGTGTCTTCAAGGCAACACTAGTGGTAACATCTCTCTTTAAAAAGTCTCTTCTCTTGATTTATTTTATCTAATGCCTTTTTTTTTCAAAAGCTGGATCATATAAGTTTCTTAAGAAGTTTAGGTTCTATTCATATGCTTAAAAAATATTTCTAATTGAACCAAATCACTTTTTGTTTCTTTTCATCTTGAAAATAACATATCTGTCATAATATAAATTTTACTTTGGAGGATTTGGAGACAGATAGCACTTTCTTAGCTAATAATGCCATCCGATTATCTATTGAATGCTAAAATTGTTAGTCTGGAAAAATCTTAATGACAAAGTTTTTCTTTTAACAGAAGGAGAGTCCACTCATCGTCTGTCCATCTAACTATCCACCTAAAATCTAGAGTGCAATCAACATCCAGCAAGAAATTCCTTTACTTTTTTAAAAATTATGAATCAAGTATGCTCTTGTGTATCATATCTATCTAGTAAAAACATAATAATCTTTAATGTAGAAATGCCATGCAAATGTAACTCTATGTAACTGAAAGAAGGGAGTGGTGACTTCTGTCACTATGCAGTACCTGTCATGTTTTTTACTTGGGTTTTCTTTCTTTTTCTGCTAAAGCAGGGAGAAAAGCGTTCAGAAGTGACTTTGTTAGTAGGGCCACGCTATGGAATCAGCCATGTGATAAACACCAAAACAAATCTTGTGGCTCTCCTGGCAGACTTCAGCCATGTGAACAGAATTGAGATGTTTACAGAAGATGAAAGCAGTGTTAGAGTTGAACTGCATGTCTTAGATGTAAAAGTAAGTTTGTTATGATTTGTGTTGATATAACATGTTTAAATAATGTTTTTGTCTTTGAGTATTAGATTCAGCTATGCTGTTCTGAACATTTTCATGCCAATAGTACTCTGAGTGTATATTTTCAGCTTTCTTTTTTGGTCATGGTACATTTACACTACAGGTTGGGCCTACAGTGTACCAGGCTGGTGTTTTCTAGTACCTGCATTCTACTTTGATTTTTCTCTCAGATGACCCCCAGCAACTTGCTTTGTTATTATCTTCATGGATTGCCATGGTAAGAAGAGGTGGTGATGAAATTTGCCTTCTTTTGAATCTCCTTGTAGTGTAATATACAGTATTATTACCAGTAAAGAATCACCAGCTGCACTGGACTAGTGTCCCCTGTAATCCTGTATTATATCCACAAAGTTTGCTGCAAGTAACCACATAACAGTTGCCAATTAAATAAACTGTAAGAATGCATGAGTTTTTTTCTTAACCTCTATAATTCCAGTTCAGTATTCACAGATACTCATCATCTACCTATAGTAATTTAATTTCTTTTAAATCTCACTTAACACTTTGCCTCTGTGTGGCATTTTGTGGCAAAATGAGTGGAGTTTTGTATCTTATACTGTCCTGGTTGTTTTTAGTGTGGTTTCTATTTGGCATTGAAGTGAAAGCCTTCATAGACTTTCTAGGGCATTAATCTGAATAACCAGAGATTGAAGGAAGAGTTCTCATTATATTTGAAACTTAAATATTTGATTAAAATAAGTAGAACCTAAGAGTTATTTTTGCTTACCCAGCTACACACAAAAAGCACACATGAGGAATATTTTACTAGGCTTTTGCTTTGAATGCTTTAAGTGTATTGACTTGGAACTATTTCTCTGTATTTAGGGTAATGAAAAAAACATTGTTGTAAATAATCTAGATGCTCTTTGACAGCAACTTAAGAGAAATTTGCAGGTTGGAGAACACAGCATCTCTTTCCCCTTACTTAGCAATGGTAACAACTCAGGCTGCTTTGCCTGCATTACTGTGCTAAACTCATAGCCTTCTTGTCAGAAAGCTATTATCACCTTTTTATAGAGGGTGAAAATAATGTAGAAATTAAATCCTTCCCATCTGCCCATATGTAATATGCAACACCATTTGCCATAGTATTACATATTACCGTGGTAATATGTTGTTATATATTATCATACTGTTACTGTCTTCTTGCAAATTGTGCATAACCCCATCTCCTTGCACTTCAACACGTGTGATCTTAAACCCAGAGAGACTGAAAATAAAAATCTAGGAGGCTCTGGGTGCAATTTGACAAAAAGCTGCCTCTCTGTGGGGCACAAGTAGGGGTTGTGACTATGTCCTGTGAAGGATATTCAGGCACACACAGGTGGGTATTCTCAATGATGTTTTCATCCTTTCACTTACCCTGAAGTAGCAGGTTCAAATATCCAGCTTCTAAATGTACCAATATGTATGATATTATTTTTTAACGAACAGTTTGGATTTTTATTTTGTTTTTGTTTCTTTAAATATGTTCTCAAGCATGTTTCACTTGGCAGAAGCAGGCAATAAAAGTTTAGCTGTCACAGGACTTTTCTGCAGATTAACAGTATTTCACAGCATCGTTTTCAGCAATCTGAGAGTTCTGCGGAGTTCATCAATTTCTGCCAATCACTGCAGAAATTTTGAGATGAATGTATCATTTCAGATGTCTATTTTAGTAGTTGTTCAAAAGAGCAGAGATTAATTAATCCACTGTAAGTTTAATAATTTATAGTAACTATAATAGCTATAGTTGAATACCTTGAAAAAAGCACGTATTGAATAGAAGCTCAAGCTGTAGCAAAAATAGGTTAAAGAAAAATAAACACCTCATATATTTTTCCAAGTTGCTGAAAACAGTTTATACAACATTCAAGGTACCCTAAACATTATGGTCTAAGATAGTGTAGCACAGGCTTTTAAAACCTCATCAGACCTACTGTGGGTTTGGTAGTAAGCTGTGATCATCAGTTATGTTTTGGCCTCAGCTTCCATCAGAATCAGTTGTCTTTTTACTACTAAGAGGCTGAGTAGGTTGGAGAGCCATTCTTGTTGCATGTGACATTCCTCCTGGAATGAATGATATAGGTCCTTGTATCTGTCTTGTGACAGTGGGCTCTGCATGCAAAATTATGATAAATTGTCACAAATGTCCACATACTATGAGTCACTACAAACTGTGAGTGATAAGATGGGTTGTCTGGTCTAATTTCGATCTATGCATCATAGTAAGAGCCTCATTTTTATTTCCTGTCTGGGAATTGTAGAGGCCAGCCACCTTAATAAATTACATTTGAGGAGAACAGCGTTTGGTGTTAAAAGCTGTAGAGACTTGAACACATTTTTTAGGCAAGAAAATGTATACATACATAGTGGCAAAAGAGAAATGAACGAAAGTATGTTTCACATGGATGTCTTGAGTTCAATGCTTGCTGTCCTGGCAGCCACAGTTTTTCAAAGCTATGAGGTCTCACTTTTTGTTACGACTGTCTTGGTTTTTTTACAGTGTTTTGTGTTTGTTTTCTTTGCTGGTCACCGTTCTGGTGATCTTTCTCCAATCTCTTTGTCTCTGTTTGTCTGCTTATTTTTTCACCATTTGTCTTTACAGTAACACCAGGCCACAAACACTGAAATCTTTAACCTGTTCCTGTCTTGCAGTGTAATGATAGCTTTATTTTGTATGCTAAATATGCTGTATTTTATGAACCTCAGCTTTTCCTGACTATTTGCTTTCCCTGTCATGCTTCTTTGCATATACTTAGTGCACCACATTTTCTGGGAAGCAACAGATTCCCATACAACTGCAAGTCTCCAGCACCTAAAGCACCAAGTTCTTCACCTGCAGAGTAACATTAAATAGTGCTTTTGCCAGAGTAAGATACCTATGCTACTACAATTCCAATCTTGAATAAGTTTTTTATGCAGTTTGATATTGGTAGTGAGGAAAATAAATTCTCTTGTGTATTTTTCAATGTCACATTTGTGATGTAATTACTTTTGCTTTGATGGAATAGTATTGTCAACAAACAAATTGAAGAGGAAGAGCCTTAACTTGATTGTATTCTTCTTAGCCTATTACTCTTCTGATGGAGTCATCAGATGCAATGAATCTTGCTTGCCTAACAGCTGGATACTACAGACTGCTGGTTGACTCAAGGCGTTCAATATTTAACATGGCCAACAAGAAAAATGCAGGGAGCCGAGAAACAGGTATTTATCTCACAGAATGTTAACCATGGTCCAGTGTATAAAGCAGAAGTCAACTTAAGCTAGAACACCTCCAGATAAATAGAAGGCTGTGTCAAATGAGTTCTGATTTCTGGCTCAGACCTAGTGCCACAGTTCAGCTTTACAATGTTCTAATACACAGCCTCTGATAGCACCTTCATGGTAAAATAAACCATGTGTCAAATTTCCTTCGTACTCTAGTACACAGATGCACACTCCCTGTGAGTGTTATTATTTTATATGCAAATGTCTTTTTTTCAGAATACATGTAGTGCTGGAGAAACCGGCTGCTTTTGTGTTGTTATGCCTGGAATAGCATTTGTACCTAGCTGAGGTTTACATTTGTTTTGGAGTACAGAAGTACCAGTTAAACTTTAGGTCAACAGGTATTTAACTTAGAACAGAGGTGAATTTTAAAGCACTTTTCTGAAGTATTTGATGGCTCAGCTATCCTATTCAGAGTGTTTAATACTCAGCATCAACAAATGATTGTTTGCAAATTACATGACTTTGTTCTTTGATTTCACAATGTTGATTTTATTTCACCATGCTATAGGACCTGAAAATAGAGGGAAGCATAATATCCTTGCCTCTGAGTGGAACTGTATACCAAAAACTACTACTTTCCTGGCCGAAGGAGATCAGGAGGCTCAAATGTCCTTTGCTGATCCAAAGCAGAAGACTGTAGATGTTACCGAAAGTCTGTTATGTCAAAAAGAACACAGACATCTGTACATAGAAAATACTTATAATTCAGGTGGATTTGATCAGCATCTGGTTAAGCAAAGTGACCCTGTTGAAACAGAAGAAAGCAGAAATTTTAACCAGCCTTCACTGCTGTCACTCTCAGGTTTGGAACCTAGCAAGAAAGCACAGGAATCTCCCAGGGGAGCAAAAGTTTCCTTTATATTTGGAGATCCCAACTTGGATGGTATCAGTCCCCAGACTCTTGGCTATGAAAGGCTTTTGGATGAAAGTCCAGAAGTACTAGAAAAACAACGAGCCATTTATCTTAGTAATGCAAATGATATTAAAGGCCTGGAGTTGTCACCAGATGCTGAAAGCATTCAGTTTGCTACAAATTCTGTTTACGCAACTATAAGCGATGGTAAAATATTTGGAGCTGCAGAAGGGATAGAAGAGCCTTTGCTGCATGATATCTGTTATGCAGAAAACACAGATGATGCGGAAGATGAAGATGAAGTAAGCTGTGAAGAGGATATTATGGTAGGAGAAATCAATAGGCCTGCTCTTCTCAGCCTTTCTGGTTCTAGTGATGACATTATTGATTTGACTTCACTTCCACCTCCGGAAGGTGATGACAATGAAGATGATTTCCTTTTGCATACCTTAAACATGGCCATTGCTGCTCCTCCACCTGGCTTCAGGGACAGTTCAGATGAGGAAGACTCTCAGAATCAAGCGACACAGCCTAGAGACAACAAGGAGCAAGACAGTAATCTAGGCAATGATGACATTCCAGTGTCGCTTATCGATGCTGTCCCTACTAATACAGAGGGGAAGTGTGAGAAGGGGATAGATGATGCTGTAGTCTCTACACTTCAAGCACTAGAAGCTTTGGCTGCTTCAGAGGAACAGCAGACGAATGACAATTCAGGTTCTTTCACCATAGTTACATTTATTCATTGAAAATCATTCCATCTCATCCATTTAGCTTTGGAAGTACTCCATTTCATGAGGGTTGGTTTGGTTTTTGTTTTTTTTAGTTTTCCTTTTATCTTTTGCCATCATTTTGCATACATCGTATTTCATATTTAATGGAGCCACTGTTATTAAACTACCTGTCTCGGGAACTGTGCAATAAAGTCAGAGTATTTTTACAAAGAATATTTTTGTCTCTAATACACTCCCTTTTGCTTGTCGCTTATCCAGGTGCCTCAGCTGCTGTCATTTAATTGACTCTTATTTTTTGTGGCTTGCAGGTGTAGCTATCCTGCGAGCATATAGCCCTGAGTCATCTTCAGATTCTGGCAATGAAACAAATTCCTCTGAAATGACTGAAAGCTCTGAACTAGCCACAGCACAGAAACAGTCAGAAAACACTGCACGTATGTTTTTGACCACAAGTGAAGGCTACCAACCGCTTGTGGAAGAGCAGACTGAATTTCCCATCGCTAAGAATCAGGCTGGAGGGCCAGGCATGAAGCCCTCACAGCCTTTGGCTGGTGGTCAGGCTGCAGAGCTGCAGTCAAAAGTTGTGCCTTCAAAACAGATTATTCATTCCGATAACATGGAAATGGAGCCAGAGACCATGGAAACAAAATCTGTCACTGATTATTTTAGCAAATTGCACATGGGATCCTTGGTATATTCTTGCACTAGTAAAAGGAAAAATAAGATGACAGATAGCGAAGTAAAAGCATCCACTGATGGCAATGCTACTGTGAAAAAGCAACAGGGAAGTAAAAAAGCAGAGTCTGATGAAGATCTAAAAGCTAAATTTGGAACTCTTTCAGCAAGAGACAGCCAGCGCCTAAGCACTTTTAATGTGGAGAGAACTGCCTTTCGCCAAAGATGGTATGCT
This sequence comes from Cettia cetti, assembly GCA_013401135.1. Taxonomy (NCBI): domain Eukaryota; kingdom Metazoa; phylum Chordata; class Aves; order Passeriformes; family Sylviidae; genus Cettia; species Cettia cetti. The sequence continues at coordinate 38,657 of VZUI01024055.1, read as the reverse complement.
GCTGATGATGGGGCAGCAGATAAGCAAAGCCCAGAAACAGTCAATGGGAAGACTTTTCCAAGAGTTCCTGTCCTTGGTAAAACAGAAACTGACTGTAAGGATGAAGTGGATCCTGAGGTGGATCAGGATGATACCTCAGGGCTTAGCCAAGGTGAAAACTTCCTGTCAGATATGACTCCCGTGTCTTCAGCCAAAGACCTAAATGATGCAGAAGATACTGATTTATCTGCAGATGACCATCCTTCAAAGCTTCCAGAAGCTGAGCAGAGTGTGGCTAGACTTTGTGAGTATCATTTGGCCAAGCGCATGTCATCTCTGCAAAGTGAAGGCCATTTCTCACTGCAGAGCTCTCAGTGCTCTTCAGTGGATGCAGGATGCAGCACAGGCAGTAGCACGTGTGCTACCCCCGTTGAATCCCCTCTTTGTTCCTCTGATGGTAAGCACATCATCTCTGATCCATCAATGAAGGGCATTGCCTATGTTCCAGCAGATGAGAGAGCTGCCATTCTTCCAAACCACGGAACGACATACAAGGACCTGCACCAGCCACCCGAAGCCGTGTGTCACAGAGTGACGGTGCCTGTTGTGCATTCAGCAATTAATGCTGAACCCATTTTCGGCACTTTGAGAGAAGGATGTCATCGGATCCCCAAGATAAAAGAAACTACAGGTACAGCAGTAATAGAGCGTTTCTTGTGTTTATTCATAAAGCTACAAGTTCATATTGAGGTCTAGGTAAGATATTTCTATTATCTTTATCTGGAACTACCTCATCAAGCTGTAGCAGACTGTGAGATTTGACCTTCAGTTTATCTTTTCATTTTACTTGTTGAGATATTCTGATGAGCTGCATACAAAGATCAGCTATATAAAAAACTTCTCATTACAGTTAAAATATTTGGGGGGACACTGATGGAGAGGCCTCTCTTCCACTTTTTGGAAGCCTCTCCAAAATCCAGTCACTTGAGTCCAAGATACTTGTTAGACTGTCAAATGACTTCAGAAGTTACATTAATGTAAGGGAGCAAAACTTTTGATTCATTTCTTAGGTATCTTATATGCTATTTTAGCAGGTTGTCAAAAACATGCCAATATGAATAAAAAGCTCTAGATGTTAAGAATAAGAAAATGTCACTACCTTATTAAGCATGAATTTACTTCACAATCTGACAGTAGGTGTTTCTTTAAAGTTAGAAAAAATGCAGTTTTCAGAGACAGCATTGAAATTCTTTCAGTTGGATTTTAAATGTTTCCCTCTTCTTGGATTGCAACCCATATGTAGCAGTAGTGTGTGAATGCATGAAAATCCAAAAGTGGGACAGACTAGGATTTAGAATGAGAAATAATCTTTCTCTGCCTAAAACTGCCAGAAAACCAAATCAAAATTACCATTAAAACATCTTTCCATACTCCTTCAGGTATTTTAATCTGAAATTATTCTTCTAATTAGTTAATAGAAAACATGCAATCCATATATCTGGGGAGATTCAGCATGTTTTGTATATAATTTGCTATTCCTTTTCTTGACTAAGTCTTCTGTAGTGAAATGAACAATTACTTATTCAGAAATTATAATTTGTTGACTGATATAAAAGGGATTTTAGTGAAATACAAAAGACTGGTAATGAATTTTTCATGGAGTATTTTGAGGAATGGAAACCACTGGGAAATACCAGGAAACCATTTGTACTGACTGTTAAAAGACATTTAAAATTTCAGCCAATGAATATTATCAGGGTGATGCTTAATTATTCTATCTGCTCTTCTACTACCCCTAGTGTAGCTTTCACAGAGCCTGAAAAGGGAAGACAAGGAGGCATGCCTACAGCTTTTCCTAGACAGCCTCTAGCTGACTCCATCATGCTATCATCCATGCTATCAGAATCAAAGGTGCCAAGTCAAAATGAAGACTCTTGTGACATTCCCAAAGTAAATCAGGCTTGTGGGGCAACAGTTAGTTTATGGCCATATGACATGATAGGAGGAAGCCTCAGGATGCCGCAGAAGAAGAAAGTGCTGAGACGCAGCAGCAGCAGCAGCAGCATTGGAGGATCTGCAGGCACTGAGACGCTGTTTGAGAAGAAGGCAGCCACGGCCAGCTCGAAATGCCTGGACACCACCCAAAAGGATGAATCCAAATCGGAGAGAAGGGTGGAATTTTCCCTGGGCAAAAAGCTGTCAAAAAGTTACTCTCAGAGTTGTGTGTACGTCAGCACTGATAGGAAGGACAGTAAGAGGTGTTCGGGCACAGGCACCAGTCAGAAGGACTCCAAGCAGTGTCGAACACTGCCCTTGCGAAAGCTGACCAGCAGCACCTGGAGGTGTCGGGGCCCCTTTAGCTATTGCTTCCTGAGCAGAGGAAATGATGACAACGAGGAGGAAGATGACCGGGACAGCCATCAGCTCTCACATCCCTTCGAACCACAGGCCCCGTGTGAGCTCGCAGAACCCGTTGCTCAGTCATCCAGTGGCAAGGAACAGAAAATCTTGAAGTCCCCGAAAGCTGCTGAGCCCCCACATGATGCAGTCAATGAGCACGAGAAGAGCAGTGTTGACACCCAAGGTGGCCAAATTGATGTGAATCTCAACGATGTAGCCTTCGATGCACAAATCACACGGATAAATATGATGAAAGAGACGACTTATGCAATGCCTGATGGATTTATTGCAGCACAAAAGGATGCCAATGAGCTACTCTCACTGGTCCGAGCAAGTATGGGCAAGAGAGAAGATTTACATCCAGAAACATATGACCTTAAACTTTCTAAGTACAAACAACTGTTATCTTTGGAATCGAGACAGTTGGGAAGTGCCTGCAGGAAAATGGCCATGGCTGATAAAAGCCCTGAGGAAATGCTTTTAGCTATGACTTCCAGCTTTCAAGTACTCTGTTGCTTAACAGAAGCCTGCATGCGTTTAGTTAAAGTCATGAACTCCGAAACACAGCAGCAGGAAATTATAGCTAAGATAGACGAGGTTGTAATAAACTACATTTGTCTTCTGAGGGCTGCAGAAGCAGTTTCAGGCAAGACCTCTGGTGATCCTAGCATTAAACTCTTGGCTCGACATCCGAATACCATGGCCGCTATTGTAAGCACACTAACACGTTCTCTGAAAATGCTTTTAAACAAATAAAATTAAAAAGTCACTTCATAATCTACCTTTGCAAAGCCATACATAAAAAAAATTTATTTACTGTATGTGTATGAACTAATGTAACAAACTCAGCTTTCTCTGTATATTTTGTTATTTTATATAAAATAGGTATGAGATTAAAAAAAAGTTAACTGAACATTGACAAAAGTAATGACTAGATCTGTCCTTTGGTTTATACAAAAACAACAGCCAAAAAACCCTCTCCCCAAGATCAGAAAACAAACAGTAAGAAGTCCCATATAGGAGCAAATTGATGTTTGGCTATTTTTCATATAGTCAAATTTATGGTTGTATGAAGTGAACTTCTAAAGCCTGTTATGTCAATGAAATTGTTTTCTGTTTCGTCCAAGTTTTTACTTGGAGAATGCTCCATGTTTAGAATGATTAACTAAATCATAGTGTATATAACACAATATTTAATGTTTTAAAATTATAATTTTTAAGCATTGAAAATAGCAAAAAGACATTTAAAATCCAAGAGACTATTATAACTTATTAGAGAATATATATATAATAAATGACTCTTTTGTTCATATGGACTGAATTACCTGATTCTTCTTTTCTAGGAAATTCTGTATTTAAAAAAAAAAAGTATTGAATATATAAATATACCAATTTCAGAGGGGATCTGATGTATTGAACTTTAGCATTTTAGACAGTGAAGGTAACTGTGGAGGACTGAGGACACAGAAACTAGAGTGGTGATGGTGGTGTTCTCTCTGAAATAAAAGATTGATGCCATAATGGTCAGACCAGAATGTATGAGGCAGGTCTACACTCCCTTTCTCCTGGTAAATGACAGAGAGGACCATCAGAAAATTCCTACGCTGTTTACTGTTTCATCATATATTTATGGTGCACCTGAACAACACGGACTGCATCTATTTTGTTAAATATTTTATATTTCATATTTTATGATTCTGAATGTTTAACTGTAAATAAGTTAGAAATAAAATGAAATTTTCAGAATACAATAAATATCTCTGAAATATTTCCAGCTAGAGACAGTTCTTCTCTTGAGTGGTAACAAAGACAATTTGTGAATAATCTCTCCTATCTGAACCTTTCTGAAAAACATTTTGTAGCCTTGTGTTTGAGAGGCAGCCAAAGCAAGAGCTCTCAGTTCTTCCTGGCAAATAGGCTTTCACAAGAGCATCTGGCTTTCACAGGAACTTCTCAGTGACCAAGGAGCAGCAGCCTCCATTCTCCAAACTGATGTAGGTTATTTTCACCTGTTTCTCATAACACCATGTGCAAATGGTATTACTGCTCTTGTTTTGAAAACTTACCCTTTCAGGTGAAGCACTCGTGAAGCTTTCTGTGCTGAACTTGAATGACTAAACCAACAAAATTAAGGAAATATTTTCTTGCACTTCATAAAACAAAGATATGCCTTTCCCTCTGACTGCAGAGAAACATCTTCAGAAACACAGTGCCAGAAGCTTAATCGGTTGTCTGTAGTAGGAAAATATGATTTCTGAGACGAATTCACTTAGTGCATGGAGCCACCTTGGAGGGCAGCTCGGAGATAGGCTGCAGGCTGACTCACACTCTTGGTGGGTGACAACAGCTTGTCCTGTGTGGTGCTCACACTCGATGTTCTCAGTGCTCAGAGAGTGGGGCTGTGAGTGCTGCTCTTCTGCTGCAAACACTGTGGGATTTGAGTATTTCATACTGGGGGAAAAAAACAAACTAAACAAGCTCAACTCTTGCATTGCTATCTATTCCTTAATGGTTTTCTGAGTTTATAAAAATGTCAACAGTGATTTAGAAATGCTAAGTATCAAAAAAAAAAAAATTTAGATTGCCACAACTAAGCATTGACATAGATAGGAATGTGGCACTTAAAGCATTTTTAGTCCAGTTCTTTTCATTCCACTTCTTTTCAATTGATCTAATTTTATTTCAGAGGTAAGTAAATTTTTGTTTCTTCGCGCTTTTCAATAACTTTTCCGGTTGTAAACATGTTCATTTTGCTCCTTTAAAGTTAACTATGGTCTCTGCTCTCTCCCTCTCTCTCTTTTTATTTTTTTTTTTTTTTTTGTGTGTTTAACAATTGGTGGTGCTGGGGGGTCTATCCTCTCCTTTCTAATGCATTCTGATAGCATCATAGAATAATTTGGATTGTAAATCTAAATGGTCGTCTGTAGTTCATCTAGGTCAACCCCTGCTTGGGTCTAATCAGATCAGGTTGCTCAGGGTTGTTTAAAGTGTTTATTGGAAACCTTCCAAGGATAGATGTCCCACAGCTTCTCCGGGCACCAGTTCCAGTATTTATGGCTAAAAAATGAAAAAAATTCTTTAGATCTAAAAAGAATTTTCCATGTTCCAACAATATCCATTGTCTTTCATTGTATTGCTGTGCATCCCTTAGAGGAGTCAGGCTCTGTCCTCTCTCTATCCTTTCATCAGGCAGCTGTAGGCTGAAATAAAGTCTTCCTGAAGCCTTCTCTCCTCCACACTGAGTAAAACCAGTTTCTTCACTCTTTCCTCATATATCATGTGCTGCAGCCCCTGACCAGCGTGGTCACTCTTGACTGGACTCACGGTGTGATTTCATAAACCACCACCATGCTCTTGTGTCAGTTTTGATAAATAGGATCATCTAGCCAAGCTCTCTGAGGCATCTCTTAGAAGGCATTTCTCCTTCCCCCAGGACTTTAGATGTCCCCATGTGGTACTATGTGAATGCCTTTTTCATAATGTTTCCACACAGATTTATATGCAGGCTTTTAAACGCTGCCTTGTGAGAGCTTTGTACAATGGCACAGCTGCTGGAAATTATTTGTCTGCAGTCTCCTAGAATCACATGTATTCACAGGCATATTAGGTTAGTGTATCAAAATCATCCTTTGTCAGAAATTATTCTCATCCTTCTCCTGGGCTTTTGGGGGCCCTTTTGCAGCCTTTCAATATTTAAAGAAAGCCTTATGAGAGGGATGAGGACAAGCCTTTTAGCAGGGTCTGTTGCAGTATGAAAAGAGGCAGTGTGTTTGAACTATAGATACAAGGAAGAATTTTTTTTTTTAATGAGGGTGGTGAGGCATGGAACAGATTGCCCAAGTAGTGATAGGTGTTCCATCCCTGGAAGCATTGAAGGTCAGGCTGGATGGGGCTCTGGGCAGCCTCATCTAGTTGAAGATGTCCCTGCCCATCACAGGATGACCTTTAAAGGTCCCTTCCAACCCAAACTGTTCTGTGATTCTAAGATCCTATGATTCAGCTGGTCCTGTCCAGCTAAGGAGAGTATTGAATGATATAGACTTAACTGTTATTAACTCTGGGGCATATGGCCTTGCACATCAATTGCTGCTGAATTGTAGCCCATTTCTATTAATCTTAAGGTAACCTTGTGTTCCTATGTGGCATCCCAGTTGATTCCTGCATTAATTGTAAATTAATTGTAAAATTGTAAATTTTAACTTCATGACATGAAGTTTACTTCATTTACTTCATTTACTTCATTTACTGCACTAAGGCAGTAAAGAAATGCTAAATGATATAATGTCACCTATATACAATATAATACAATACTTCTATAAACTTTTGTATATGTGCTATATGTTTAGTGATTTTTAACTTGGAAGAATGACAGATATCTTCATGTTTGTGTCCTTGAGCTCAGGCTATTTTATAAAATAATTGGGCAAAGTTTGCCATTTTGACATTTAGAAACACAGCTGCATCCCTACAATTTTTTCCTTCTATTTCACTAATACTCCATCAATTCATGACCACTGGAAGATCCAGAATGCTTCACTGCTCACCAAACATGAAATAATCACACTAGTACATTATTTGAAGCTGAGAAATGCATTCCTGAGTAACTTTGACACACAATTTATATCACAGAGAGACCTGATTACTAAACTGAAATCCAGTTAAATTTAATAGTATTTTATCAGGGATTAATTTGGCTCACTAGGGTATAACTGTAGCATTGTAGCAGCAGATGTTAAAAGCCAGAGCTTCATTGCACTAAGCACTAAACTGTTACAAATTGAAAACTTGGTTCATGTCACGAATAGCTTAGTGATAAACATGTGGCACTAACATTAACGTATTTATAATTTGCCACTCAAAATTCAGTAGTAGCTATTCTGCACAAAAAGAAGGTGACCACAATCTTCCACTGCACTATCCCTGGATCAGCCATAATACGTTTTCAGACCTAGATTTGGGCAAAGTCATAGAGCAGTTGAGGCACTTGTCATTAGAGTCTAAACTAAAATAAATAAAATAAGTTAAATAAAATAAATAAAATAGTAAATACATTTTCCTATAGGTGTTCAGAAGGTAAAATCTGAAATTTTCTATCAGTACTGATGGAATTTGGAAGATGCTGATGGGTGGAAATTCATGAGGTTTGATCAAAACTCTTTTGTTAGAGCGTGTAAAACAATGGATTCTGGGGAAAGTGAATTTTTGCCCCTGAGATCTGGGAGCAAATCTTTGATTTTGTAAGAGTGGGAGGGAAGGCAAACTAGCCTAACACCCTGTTGTACTATAGCAAATGTAAATGTTTTAGTACTGATTTTGAAGTGCATTTCTTTTACAAAGAGAAACTGTGGCACATTTTTATGCAATAGGAAATACTTAATTGCATTTTAAAGCTTGTTTTGTCATTCTGAATAAAAAGCAATTATTTACTCAGAGCCTGCAAAGCTAAGGAAGAGTAAAAGGAATGTATTATGTCTCCTGCTCCACTAGGGAAATACTATAAATTCCTTTTTTTAAGTGGTTGTCCTGTTGCACTGGGTTTATGTGGACCTTACTGCTCAGGTTTTCGGGGTGTTTACTCCTTATGGTACCTGTACTTGCAACAGTCTTCTCTTACTCTCAAAACATTTGACAGATGTTACCTAGAACTAGTTCAGTTTTTCTCAAAGTTATTGTCATTTGTTCTTCAGCCATGCCTTTTTTCAGGATTACCTTTTTGCCTTTTTGATTAGAGAGATTTGAATTCTATCTTGCCACCTGTTTAAGACGTGCCTCTACTGCCTCAAAATAAGGCACCTGTGTGATCCTTTTACCATACTTTTAAAACTGGAATGAGAGGGCATCTGGGTGTTTATCCAGTAGCCTAAGAAGTTTCTTCTCATCTGTGAGGCCAGAACTGCAAAACATGAATCTTGGCCAAGCTGAAATTCTTGTCACCTCAGGGAAAGGCTTTCATTTGACACAGCCAGAAATGGTTGTCCTAAGACTTACCCTCTTCCCCTTTCCATGATGCTAAGAAGAATCAGGACTTTTCAATCTAAAGGACAGGGATTACAGTATAGGCAAAGTCCCTACATCAGCATTGCTATTCCTTGAACTGTGAGAACTTTCTCTTGTGGTGGCAGCATCATGTTTCCAATGGGAGATGACGCTTCCATTTTTCCACCTTTCTGGGAAGTGGCATTAGATGTGTTGTGTTCCCTCTGGTTTGACTGTCCATTTGGAGCACAGGATTAAACAGGGACTGGCCAAAGGACTGGAAGCTTCACACCCGTACCATGGAATTCCACATTATGTGAACTGCAGGAATGGCTTTCTACCATATGTAAAGTTGTTCACTCAAATGAGGACTTCACCACTAAACTACCCATTTTTAAAATTGATAACCCGGAAAGGGTGTGTGTAGGTTTCCTTTCTCTCTTCCAGTGTTTAATTAGCCCTTGGCAGAATGTCATAGAGAACTATATTAATTTATTAGTATTTCATCTACCAGGTCCTCCCCCCCCCCCTCAAAATGTCTGTCTGAGCTCTACCAGTGGATCTATCACAAGCAGATTGATGTATCTGCTTGTGTCCCACAGTGCTAATTTTCCTCTATCTTGAACACTCATTCATGTGTCTTCGACACTTTCATGAGAGTAGTTGAACTATCAGGCTGCCTGTTGGACAGTTCTCTGATAGTGTAGATGAAACATATCCTCCAGACTCTGTGTCCCCAGTTTCAGTGAAGGTAAGGTGGGATGAAGGATGCAGAATTTTAATATCAAGACTTTCTCCCTTTCTCAGAGAGACTTCTGCTGCTACTCTACCTGTTACTGTGGAATGTGGGCTATTTGGGTCATCTGAGTTTAGAAAAGCTTTTCTCCATGCTGCAGATGGAGGAATAATCACACTTTCAGCACTCCTATTTCTCTTGTGCCTTACCAGTAATGGAATGGAATGTGAAAGATTAACTACATTAGATTTTTGGGGTGATGTTTTTGTTGGCCTTCCCATCAGTCCAGTCTGTTCCAAGTTACCTGCTCAAACTGAAGCAGTCTGGTCTTCTGTTGCATGTTTCTTACCCTTAATGAAATCTGTTTACCATCTGTCACAGCCTTGCGCTGTGCTTATCAAGATCTTTCCCTCTGCCAGGCAAGTCACTTGCAAGAATTTTAATTTGGTGTTTCATGTTCTCATGGATTCTCTTTCTTCTTAAAAAAAAAAAAGTGGCATTCTTTGTTGTTATCTTCTCTGTTAGAAAATCAGAGAAATCTGTACCCCTGTGATTCCTTCTTTGACCTTACTTTTCAAAGATAGGCTAGCTCTTAAGATGCAGCCATCATTTTTGCTGAAGGTAGTGTCTTCAACATCACTTATTTGTTTATGCTTTCCTTCACCTTTCCTTGGACTTCTAATAAACATGCTTTATTTTGTACCTTTAATAGCAAAAGAGCTCCCTTTACATTTGTAGTCCAGGCCATCTCAGAATATACAGACTGTGTATATCTCTGACAGATCCAGCAGTTACGCAGATGGATGGTAGGTGTCTCAGTATTTGCTATAAAACTTAGGAATGGGTACTTCCAGCTGGGTGTACAGCTTCTGTGAGACTGTTGAGTTACTGACCCACAGTATATCCACCACTCTTTCCCCAGGCACTGTGCCATCTCTGTTGAGCTGCATCGACAGCTGCCACAGCACTTGGTAAAGTCAAGAACCTCTGGTAGATAATTTGTGTCAGTTAATTTTATGAAGTCACACGGTGTGAGCAAATGTGGATATTAATTTGAAAGTTAAAAAGGAAAGAAGCTCTATTAGCTCTAAGAGCTCTATTAGCAGGGCTTGCTTCAGTGTTTTAGACCATGCCTGTGTGGCTGATCATTTAAACAATTTATGGCATGAGATGGGGAGTTTTATGCTGTTGTGTCAAAGGTGATGACAACTGTGTGACTACATGATCCATGGTTACTGCAAAGGAAAAATCTCTGTAGTCTGGAGGCATAAGGTGTAGGCATACCCTCAGAACAGCTTTATTTATAATCTGTGCATCCTAAAGAAGACTAATTACTGGTAAGTTATGTTTCTTTCTTGAAGACCAATCTCTATTCTCTATTCTACCTGTGGATTACAATAAAGGATAACGAGAACAGCAGTCTGTATCAACAAAGGTGGAATTACGCTTATAATAATAAAACAGATTACTGTTGTTTCATACTATAAGCAGAGGATCAAAAGAAGATAGTTGCCTCTAACACAGATGTGCAGAGAACTAGTAACAACAAGCACTACCCTCCCATTTTTATTTAATAATTTGATAATGGGCAACACTGATATGTTACACAGTGGTAATTGTTTTTACAGTGTTTTTTGAGTTGCTCTTCAGAGAGAAGATATGTTTTCTAGATCCTTTTTGGCAGTGCATTGCAAGATTCTCCTATGTTGCTCGTGCCTTTCAAATGACAGCATGAGGTGACAGTAAATGTCATCAACAGCTTTATCCTTGTAAATCTTCTTTTCATGTGCTAAACTCTAGGTTTGTATATAGGACAGGTTGAAAATGGTGTATCTAAGTATTATTGGTAACAACCTGAAGCCTGTGTTCCAGCCTGTGTTTGGTTTCAGTAGAAGTGCTGGGTTCCTTAATATAAATATGTCTTTCAGTATCCATGGAAGGAGGTGATCTTAACACTTTATGGGAATCCCATTTTTGTAATGGCTAGGACTGTTTTGGGTTGTTTTTTTTTTTCTGAAAGAAGTCCCAAAGGATCCAGTTTTCACTTTAAACCTTTATTGCCAATGAAATGGGCACAGATGCAGCTGAGGATCTAGTTTGTCCCTGGGTTGGCAATGCAGATGCCATGGATGCCTGAAGAATTTCCTGATCTGTCATTTTGCTGAAATGGGGCATCCTGTCATCCTCACAATTTCTGATATGAAATCTTCTTGAATGGCTCAGAGAACTGGCAGAGAAAACAGAGACCCAAGATCAAACTTCTCCAAGTGCATAAACCCAAGCTTACTTCTCCAGCTGATCTTCAACTGCTTTCTGCAGTAAGAAGAGAAAACTGCTTGTGCTCCCTCTCTTAGTTCTAGTCCAAAGTCAGCATGTTTTGGTGGAAAGTTTTAATGTTTTCCAGCCCCACTGAATAAATTTTTCAGGACTTCTGCTACAGGTAACTTCTACAAGCAAATAATCAGCAAATGCAGTACAGCTAATTGTACAGCTGAGTTTCTCCTGCCTGAAGCAGCTAGATGTACCTTATAACTTGAGTCAAGTTTAAACAAGTGTAATGCCTCTGAAACCTTAATATCTATGCAGGACACTACTTGGAATAGACACTTCAATACAAGCTATTTATTATACTGAATTTTGGCTTTTTATAACTGTGATCTCAGTTTTATTTCATATATTTCATCTACTTTTATTTTGCACTTGAAAACCATGTTTTAAAAAGCGATGCATTGAGTATGTTTCTCATTAAGGATGCTTTTTTCTTCTTATTAGAGGTTTTACTTTCAAAAGCTTCTACCTTCTAAAAAGTAAAATGTTTACTGCAGTATCTGGTCTTTAAATCAGTGAAGCAGGATATTAAAAACAATCTTTTTTAAATATATGGAAGAACTACAAGAGGAAGGCAGCAGTACATTCCTTGAGGAGTCAGGAAGGGTAAGTTTTCACCAGAACAAGAGAGGATGTGCCTTTCAGCTGCTTCATTTCTACACTGATAGGCCTGCAGGGCAAATATGGTGTCCAGGAAAAAAGAAAAATGCAGACCATCTTTGCCTTGGAGATACTTCTGTGGAGCTTCCTACAGTATGTCCTCCATAAAAAGAAAAAATTGCAACCAGCAAAAGGTTCAGGGATCTGCACCAAAACTCGAAGAATATTGTGAAGAGCTTTGGACAACTCTTGTGTCTCTGTGGAGGCAGCTTGTTCAGCCCACGTGGCTCTGCTTGTGACATGAAGGTAAGGTTACAATGTAAATTCTTTTTCACATTTTATAAAGTCAATTTCAAAGCTGCTGTTCTTTTTTCTGATTGAATTTCTCTTGCCAGTCTTATTGATTTAAAAATTGGTTTTCAATGTTTTTTCTCTCTTCTCTTGCTGTATGAAAGACCACATAAATGAGTAAATTAACCAACCTGATTCTACACAAAGAGGCTTTTCTTGCATGTAAAACAATATATCAGTACAGCTGGGATAGATTTGAGGTCTCCTATAACCATTTCAGTATTGTCAGCAAATTTAAAAGAAAGTCAATTTTGTGTAACTGAGTTACCCACTGGCAACTTATTTAAATGCCATTGGAAGATACTGTATTCTAGCTTTTTATATTTGCTGCTTTTTAAGCTTTATTTTTCCTTCCCTGCTTATTCCAAATTTCAGGAGAATGCAGTTTTCTTTACAAAGCTTGAAAAGTAATCTAATTTAAAATTGTGTTAATCTCCTGAATGTCCTTATTTGTATTTCACAAGTTACACATTAATAGACTGAGAGTCTTTTTCCTTGCAGAAAAATTTGCACTGTTTATATCCCTTATGTCAATAGGACCTTTGCATTGAAAGGTACCTTCTTCTAGCTGAGTCTGTTTATGTTTTCTCAGTGCAGACAGGCAGGCTCAAAACCCATCTTAAAAGCACTTAGGGTTTTGATGGTCTTTCTTTGTAGACAGCTGTTCCAGGAAATCACTGCTTTTAATTTCTTACCAAAGCCTCAAATAAAAAGCTAGTTCTAATATATTTTTTTTATTTAAATAGTTCTCCTCTGTAACTGGTGCTTGTACATCAAATTCCAGATGAGATCTGACCCATTTTTATGTAGTGGTAATATTTCTTCTCTGTCTGTGGAAAATTTCTTTTCTGACTTACCACAGGATGCCTTTTACCCTTCATGCCTGAAGCACACTGGTGGCTTAAACTCATTTTGTGAATTACTGGTATGCCCAGTTCTTTCTCCTTAATCAATTAAAACTGATGAACTCCTAAGTTACCATGGACTTCTTTTTTCTTTCCCCAGGGCAGAATTCATCTTGCTTGACTCTAGTTGTCTACATGCTTGGTATCGGGTATAAATCACACAAACACACTCTGCAGTCAATGCAGGGAGAGGAACAGACATCTCCAGAGGCACATTCAAAGATGTCTGGGATAAATCACCGCCTGGATGTGTTTTTTATTTTCTTTGCATTGACAATGCAGAGAGCCTAGACAACCAGCTTGTCTCAGTGTTGAATATAGGAAGACAGAGATTTCTGCTCCCCACTTTCTCTTCACACTGCTTTAAATTTTAACTCCCATCAATTAGCATTTCTCAAGGTCATCTACCCCTCACTTTTCTAGTGACATCTCATCATCACTGAATTGATGATGCTTCCTATCTTTGAGTCAACAAAGTGCTTTGAAAGGTTACAAAGCACTCCACGAAAAATGCATTTAAATCAAGGGATTTGCAGCTTTTTCCAGTATATTTGAGGATGTTGTTTAGCCAGTTGAAACACATCTCCCGGTTTTTCAGGCTTTTTTCCTTGTTTGCCTTTTTCATACTTGCATTTTTAATTTTTTGCTTAGAAAGGTTTAATTGCAATTTAGGGGAAAGTTTCTCCAAAGCTACTGGAGACATTTGTGTGATTACTTATCATATTTTTCGTGCTAAGTTAATATGAAACTGGTTTCCTTTATTTGGTCATTCTGCTGATTTAAAGCTGAACACAGTATTAATTACAACAAAGATGCTTTAAAGTGAAGGTACAGCTCACTTTAGCAGTGAACAGTAAGAAACAGTTCCAGAACTAGTAATGTTAAAGATCTTTGGTTGCTAGGGCTGAATTCTGGTGCTTAAATGCATTTGAGAGATATGTTAGAGAGATATGCATTGGAGATATGTCAGAGGTCTTCAAATGTGAGCGAGTCGTACTGGGCTCCCTTGGAACTGGAGAGAAATTGGCACTACTGCATGCTACTCAAATCTCTGGAAAGTAAAGATCAAAAATAGGTAAGTGAATTCACATCCAAGAAATGCCCATTTCTCTCTGATAAATTATTAAGGAAGTTTAAGCTGACCAGCTCAAATGTTTATGTTTGCCTTCTAGATTCTTCAAGTTGTTTTTAAAGCCAGCAAATGAAAAAAAAAAAAAAAAAGCTAAGAAATTACAAGGGTATTGAATTTCATCAGTTCAGAAGGTCTATGAAGCTTTTTACATTTTCCTTTTTTTGTTATTGGTATTTTGTTTTGATTTGGGGTTTTTGTTTTTTTACACTTATCATTATAGTGTTTTCTCTTCCTACTTTAATTTCATGGTATCCTGTTAGCGCTTTTGAAAAGCATATTTAAGCCAGTAGAGGACAACATGGAAGAATAACTTTGATAATACTCCACAGCTTGGTGTTGATTTTGGCACCATCATGTCTGTACTTATTTGGTTTGGGATGTACCAGCCTTCCCACTCTCCCTGAGTGCCCAGGGACCAGCACTGCCTGCCAGAGCTCCTTGTACACATGCACTGACCTCCCCAGCCCTTTGTACTACCTGTGCTGGAGGTAAAGCAATGGGTTTTGATAGCCTGAAAAAAGAGTGTCTAGGTTCTATATAAATCTCAGTATTTTACTTTTTTTGCTTTATCAAACTTTATTAGGAGTGATTAACAGGACTTCATAATTGTTCACAGTTTAACAATAGATCTTTCTGAATCCTCATTAGTATTTGTATAAAAATTACATAACTTGTATTTTCAAGATTTAGAGTGGGCAGAACTCCCAAGTATACTTCTCTCATACATCTAAATCCCATTTCAAGTAAATTGCAGGTCAGTATAATAAATAGCAGAAAAAAGGCAGATGGAGAATGTGAAACATAATTTCAGGAATAATGCCATAGTTATAAATTAAAAGTCAAAAGACTGTTTCTCTTTTCTTAAGCAAATGCCATGTTTTTACTTTGAGCATATGCTGTTATTTCCTCTGAGGTGCACAAAATCCTTGAGTAGTTATTACATTCCAATTCAAAAGGCCAAGGTTTTCTACAAATGAATCTCACAATCTCAGATGGGCCATTTTAGGGGATTGTAACAGCTGTTTATTTGCATTTATTGTTTAGGATGCACATCAATTTCCATGAGACTACTCACATTGCATATTCACAGCTTTCAATACATCTCTTTGTCAGTTCAAATTGGCCAAGTATGGTCTCTGAAGGTTAAATTGGTTTAAAAGCTTTAAGTTTGTTGACAGAGCAAAGTACATTTTGATGATTTTAAAATATTCTGCCAACCCTTCAGAAAAGAACTACATCAAAAGCAATCCAGCCCTCTTACTCTTTGCTTTGAATGTGCATCATCGGTGATGTCAGTGGAAGTCTAGTAAAACAGTTGTTAATTAACTTATGTCCCTTCTCATGGTGCTGCAGAATAAAAGCACAAAATGTTGTAGGAGCAGCCTGAAGAGCAAACATTAGTCTGTTTGTTTCTTTCTTAATAATTTATCATGAAATGTTGTCAAATTCTCCCAACCTATGATGACATTCCTAGGACTGGACCCCATCAATCTTGCCCCATCCTGATCATTACGATACAGGAGTTCCTGTAAGACTTGCTTCTGCAAACACTTCTCAACCCAGCACGAGTTCAGATTTGGTTGGCAACTTAGAGCAACAGTGTCCTTTGGAATATACCTTTGCAACAGAAGAAAAGCAAGGCTGCAAACCTAAAGTGAAATTACTTTAAATTAGATCAAATTGAAGTGTTTTATGAGCTGTCTTGCAAATAAACAATCAGAGCATAATAATGGTTTTTATATGAAGATCAGAAAGTAAAACAGACTGAAAATCATCCAAACCTTAATTCCTCCTATTATTCTTTTCAAGGTCAGAAAAAACCTGCATGAATAAATATTGAAAAATCAATATTATTTCAATATGCTTAATTTATTAAGGCTTTGTGTGTGGATAATTGTTCCTTTAATTTAGAACAATGGCCAGCACTTGCCTCTTCAGATATCCCCATTTTCTCATTTGACTTAGTGAAAAGTGTTGGCACTGAGACCTGTTTTACGTCAGGTAAAAACAGAGACTTTTTGCTCTTGTGCTCTACAGGTGAAATCTATAGAGAATGCTGTGAGCCGTCCTAGAACCACAACATGTCAAGCTTCTCTGACAAGGAGTAGAATCCATTCTGTACAGTCATATCTGGGTACTGCCTTCTTCACATCTCTTTGCTTTCCACATTCCTGTTTTATATACCACTGACATCCTAGTGCCTGTCCTTTGAGTAGGAGTGCTGTAGAAATCATGCATATGGGAAACAGCAACATAAATTTTGCAGACGCAGGAAGGTTAAATTTTGAAATGTCATAACTTTTTGAGTGCTTGTCTTATGACCTTCCCTGATATTTTAAAGCAATTTTCTAAAGTTAGAAACCCCAAACAAATCTCTTTGCCTGCTACATTGATATTCACACAGGTTTTGTACCTGTTCCTCCTCGATAGCTGTTCTGCAACCTCACTCCTTACAGAGGTAGAAGCCTCTTTTTTATTCTGAGGCAAAAACAACATTAACCTTTGTTGCCACTGGGGCCTTTTAAATGGTTCTCTCAATCTATGATAGCATCTTTCTGCCTGACATAGAGTTACATTCCCTCGGGTTTTCTTCAGCTAATCAGCAAACTCTTTTACCATTTTTCTCCAGGAGATTCTTTAGAATCTGCTTAATCAGGCCTTTGATAATCATCTGTCTCTATTGACAGTACCTCATATGTACGTACTATCATCGCATTTACATTTTTCAGTACATCAGTAGCTCTTAATCCTTCTGGCACTAATTACTGCAGGTGACTTAGGTTGTTACCATTACCTGTTGACGCTACACATTTATCCCATTTCTATCACTTCTAGTCCTGAAGGGTATCTGATTCTTTCTAAATGTTATCCTCACCAAACCAAACAATACAACAACAACAAAAAAAAAAAAAAAAAAAAAAAAAAAAACCTGACAGAATAAGAAAAAAAAAAAAAAAAAAAAAAAAAAAAAAAAAAAAAAAAAAACCTGACAGAATAAGAGTGCTATTAAAATGTTGTGAAATGAGGAGTTCACTTGGTGTAAAGAAGTGAAGAGCAAAAATTTCATTCAATGAAAAGTTTGGAAGAGTTATAATTTAGATCCATGTTATAACTGAGTAAGAGTTTAGTTATACTTGAGACCCAACAACAGTAATGCCAAACAGCTGTGCTAGGCCAAGTGAGAAAGTCACTTAGATGAAACTTGTCATGAGAATAATATTGATTGCACTTTTAAGCTGGAGCATTTCTGTTTCACAAATGGCCAAGAAACAGAACAATTAAGACCATAAACCAAACACCCATCAGATGCACGAATAGCTTTCAAGCTATTTCAGTGTTTCAAAGGAAAACAAAGATACAGAGTTTAGGCACTTCTCAAAGAATTGGACTTTCCCTGCAACATTTCAAAGCCCAGTCAAGCAAGCAGAGATCAGGAGGAGTGGTGATATAGATTAGAAGATACCTGAAATTCCAAAGAGAGAGTACCCAGAGGAAAAAGAACACAAGCATCGTGCTAGCAAGGAAAGTTGTCATTTCTTGTTCTTAAAAACAGCAGAGACAAGGAGCCTTGCCAGTCCCAGCAAAGCAAAAGTATTGAATACA
Organism: Cettia cetti; assembly: GCA_013401135.1. Lineage (NCBI taxonomy): Eukaryota > Metazoa > Chordata > Aves > Passeriformes > Sylviidae > Cettia > Cettia cetti. Next base: position 20,647 of record VZUI01024055.1, on the reverse strand, counting down.
AAGTTGTTTTTTCCAAGCAGATGAAACACTGGCAAACCTTGGAGGTGGGAAAAGCAGACAAAACAAAAAAGTGGGATGAGAACTTCAGACATAAGGGTGGGAACTCAGTACCTCTGCATCCTTGAATTATGCGGCCCATCCAAGTAGAATATCCAAATTTTTCAAGAGGGATGGGAAAGAAAGTGACTAGAAATGATTCAATTGTTACATAAAACCACATGGCTTTTTTCATTAAAAAGTGTGAACTAAGGCTAGAGCATAGGTTGAGGCAGGGACAGCCACTGTGTTCAGATAGAAAGGTCTCGGGAGCTTCAGCATCTCAACTGTATTACATCAGTGTCACCAGAGAGCATGGGCTACTGGATGGTGACTCTCAATAAAAAAGTAGCTTTGAAGAGAGACTTTTTTCTTTTTTTTTTCACTAAACGGTCACCAGGAGATAACATGGTATTTTACAGCAGTATTGAAACTTTTATGTGATTCTCCTAGCCAAACTCTTGGTTTTAGTTCCCTTATACATATATACCATGCAAACAGAATTGGAAAGACTGTGTGGACAATTCTTCACAAGAAAAGTAAAATTCTTTTAACAGTCATGCATTTAAGCAAGATATGTTAAAGCATTAAATGAAAAATATGGGTTTTTTCTGTCTGCTAGATCAGGTCATATTAAAGCCAGATAGCTTCTTATTACAGTTAGTCTACTATCTTTAGATTTCAACTGAGGGGAGAAAAAAGAAACAGTGCAGTTGTTTAGAAATATTTCTAATATGACTTCACATCTTCCAGCAATCAAAATGGCATCAAATATTTGAGTACAGACATTTTTCTCTTTTCTGTGCTTTTATTTAGAGCATGAGAAGAAATTAAATGGAAATGGGAACAAAGAATGAAAGATAATACAAAGTTTAACATCACCAGCAGAAAAAAAACCCCCAAAAAACAGTAAGAAAAATATGTCTTGTATCCCCCTTGAAATATTCTATGCTCTTTGTTGTAAAAGTGAACAGATATTTCTGTGGATTTCCAAAGTACGTTTGTTCCTCTAGTTGCAAATAAGGTTTTCCAAGACACTGATTTCAAAGGTGTGCAATTCTACAGTCTCATCAGTTGTGTAGGTCCGTAAGGTCCATTAACCACTTCAGTCGGGAAATTAAAATAAAAGTTGATTCTTTACTTAAATACTTGTTTCACTGCTAACATCTTAAATTTGACCTACCTGATTCACAACAAGGGAAAACACTTAAGCTCTGTTGTTATTTCTGTGTATACAGCTCACACTAATGGATTGCTGCAATATCACTCACCTCAACAGATAAAACTCCATCAGATCCTTAGAAGGACTTTATAAGTCATAGTGCATGACAAAGAAGTAGTTACAGATAACAAAATTTGCAAATTTAGTTTTGTCAAACCTTTTCTTAAAGAAGGAAAAATTCACTCAAAGTGGCAAATGCATTTTATCTCTGACATATTCCAATTTGATACTTAAATCATGACATGACTTTCAACAAAAAACAGGAACTAAGAAAAGTAATTTTTTAAAAATTATTTTGGGTAAAGTTATGTAAAAAATAAATCTCTGATGATAGAAGATTAGAAAATAGAGATTAGGTTCTTAAAAGACATGAAAATCTAAATTTACATTGTGGTGCCACTTTCAATTATCTTTTCTCATTCCATATTATCTAAAGCTATCCAGCAAAAGTAGATGCTGCTCCAATTTAAACAGGTTATCATGTCTTGTTGAATGTATTTGGTGGCTTTATTGACATTTCCTGAGTATGTATGAAGTGTGGCAGGAGAACAATTAATCATTCTGGAATATATCCTGATTAATTTTTAAATTAATATAATCTTCTGGTATTTCTGTGCAAGCGCTCAATCAATATTTGGTAGCCTGGTATTTTTAGTGATTTGTTTACATTAGAGTAGTCTTGTCCCAGTCTGTCACTTTAAGCTTTTCAATTATTTTCAGAATCTCAGATAAGCTTGACTGAAAGACCTAATCTTTTAGTTCATGTCTTCATTAAAGATGGCATCAAAATCAATCCTTCATTAACATCTGTTGAACAAGGCCAATGCTGCTAGAGAAATTCTGCTACATCCCCAGCCAGTGTGAATCAAATCCTTAATGAGACTATCCTCTGATTGCTAATGCCTCCTTATTAGCAAATGAATGAAAGAAAAATGAATTTTAGCACCTTATCAGGTTAAACAAGCAAGTCAGAAGGGGCATATTTATTTTTGTTCCAAGAGCAAGAACAATCAACAGAAAAAACACATAAATAACTTTTTAAAAATCCCAGAATAATACTGAGCATGCAACTTTATGGGAGTGACAGGAAGATGTGAAGATTCTCAAAGCTCCTAACTTTGAAGACTCAAAACTCTTAATCTGTTCAGAAACAGATTTTAGCATCTGTTTTGTATCAACCTAAGTGGAGATGAAGTGGAAAGCAAATATTTAATATGTGCCTCTGAATCTTACAATAAAATACAAACATTGCTACAGATAATTTTAACTGAATATAAAATTTTAAAATGTGGGATGAACTGACTCTGCTTATTTGTTTTGCAACTTATTCTACTACCACTTACAGACCAAAAGAGCCTCATTCTAAATTTATGGTTGCATCTTGTCACAGTGCAAGGCAAGGAGATTTGGTTGTTGTATCTGTTTATTTTTAAACAGATCTCCAGCTAAGTTGTTTTTCATTGAATACTCAGTGTGGCATTAATCAGACAAACAGTAATCATTCCACCTTCACTTTATAGGCAACAGATGAAAAATGGGAAATTCTGCAACAGAATTTCTCTCATCTTAAAGAAAACATTTAAAAGAACCCAGTTTATTTGTGCTCAAGAAATGCTGGGGTTTTTTTCTCCACCCCGTCAATGGGAACTGTGTAGGGAGACTGGGATACTAATGCAAGTATGGAAGTCTAGTTTGTAAAGGCGTAGATGTTGATGGGATGAATCCTGCTAGTAATAGAGTTTGCTTCTCATTTGCAGGAATTACACTGGCTTTATGGTCCAGTTTTATTTGAATGGGCACATCTTGAAATCTTTGGCTGCAGCTCAGCTTTTATGGAGTTTTCAGATGTAGGAGGCCAGGAAAAAAATCTTGTATTACAGGTAACAGCAGAAACTGAAAGCCTTCAAAATGTGAGAAAACATAAAAATCAAACAAAGGAAAACAGAAAAGCAGGATTCATGTGTAAAGTTTTGTTTGATGTTGTTACAGGCTATTATAAAGATGCTACTCCCTGTTTCAGGCATCTATTACATGTTTTGGGGTTTAATCCTGAAGTTGTGCAGATTTAATATAGTTAGACACAATCCTTGAACACTTCCGCTGACTTCATGAACTCAATGCAATCTTCTGATTCCAGTGCCTCATGTCTTGCAGTGCTCATTTTTCTAGATTTATTTCAGTTTCTATTTTTAAGTGCCCAGGCATAAGCTCGGGGCCAAATTCAGTTGAAAATGACTGAGTACTCTAAAGTCCATTCTTGAGTATTTTAGTCAGAAGTGGCATCTCTCATTAGCTGTACTAAACACTTCTTCACAGGTCTTTGTTAGTAAAAGCTGTGACCAAGGAAAAAAAACCCACGAACAAACCCTTGACTTTCCACCAATTCCCCACCAAAAGATTTTCTTCTCTCTGAGACAGTCTCACATTGCCTTGCACCACTGTCTTTCACCACTCACTGCTGGAGTGCTCATGGAAACATTTCTTCTCAACCTTGGTAATCACTTTCTCACCCAACCTCATTAAGTGGAAACTTCAGCAGCTTAATGACACAACCATTTGCCTCCACCAAGCCCAGCTCTACCACCCTTGCTTTCCCTGAATGTTCCTCTTCAGCCACATTGTCTCACTTAGGTGGAGGATGTTTTTCTAATCCCAGACTTCTCAGGTGGAGGAGACTTGCTGCTCTGGTTAACTCAATTCTTTAGATGCATCTAACACTGGAAAAATATCTCCATCCCCTCCATTCTGGGGGGTGCTATTCAGAGGCTTATTCTTTGGGTGGCCTGCCCCAATCTGTGCTCTCTAACAGGTTTGAAAATTGGGAAGCCAGCCAAGAATAAAAGTGGTAGTATGTTCTCATCCCCAAGGAAAGGGAAAAAATCCCAACCAACTAAAGAGTTTAATTAGCTCCCACCTAAATGAAAGCACAGAGAAACATCTTTAGGTATGTCTTAAAAATTCAAAATAACTGGAGTAGCCATTTTAAAATTACATTTGGGAGTGAATTCCAGACAGAGAAACTAAGAATCCTTTTTTAACATATAGAAGATAAACACCTTTGCTAATATTGACTAGCATTGCAAAAGGAGAAACATAGGTGTTCATAAAAACTGTCTCCAAATGCTTTTGTAGGTCAAGAGCAGCATCCTAAATTCTGTTTGTAAACTGCCAGTTAGCCAAGAAAAGTAGAGGCACCCTGGTTTTACCAAGACTGTCACCTAATTCCCCCTAATTAGAAGAACCCCACAATTTGCTTCAGCTCTCTTGACCCATGATTTTGAGGGCTACCTGGAATGAGAACAGTCTAGAGACTGTTTGTTCACAGAAGTGTTGAAACCCCAGGCCAGCAGAGGCAATTATCCTGGCTGCTTTTGCTCCCAGCTGTATTTCGTAAGCACCGAAGGTCACCATGTGGGAACTGAATTAACAAGAAAAACCCCAAATCCTCAAATGAATAACCCTGCTGAAAGGAAGACATTCTCATATCCTCTGGTTGCTAGCCTAAGTAGACAGGACAGGGCTTAGTTTTTTCATATCCTAATAGAAGAGACCATGTACAGAAAGTCACTGTAAGAAATGAGGTTTAGAGCAGGGATCATTATTTGATCTGAGAGTAAGAAAAAGCTGTCTTCTGGAAACATTCAACAAGAAAAATGTTGAGCCCCGTGTATGCATCCGCTGCAGGTACAGGGAAGTTACTGCCACCTCACCAATGTTATTTTTTACAGCATCAACAAAAGCAGAAATCACAGTCCCCAGGCCCTTTTGAAACTCTGTTATTGGCTGCAGAAATGCAGGACTTCATCTTTAACCTTGCTCTGCTTTTAAGTAATGAGTGTGCTGTGTCATAGCCAAGGGTTAAGAGCTGCAGAGGATCTGGGTATGTTGTTTTCATAGACTCATTTGAAATTAATATGTCATGGGCGTTGTGTGGCAAATAATTATGTGACAAATTTCAAGTCACAAAATGTAAACATTTTTGCTTGAGAACTCTGAGAAAGTGCTTATATTTTGTTACAGTGAGAGTGTTTCTTTACCACCACCTGACCTGAAAGCAGTTAATGGAATTTTTTCAAAATATTCTCTGTAAAAATTTGATCTGAGCAGATACCAAACACTAAAAGTGCGTGTCTTACAACCTAGAGGTGATTTCAACAATGTAATGTCCAGCTTTCTCCAAACAGGTTGAATAATTAATTACGTTAAAGCTGTGCAATCTGATGCAAAGGATGAGAGCAACTGTGAGCATGTGGCAGGATATTGTTAATGGGATTCTACAACAGGAGGCCAAACCTTTGAACACTACTGGTGTCCAGTCCTGAATTCTCCACTGACAGATTGTATGATCTTGAATAACTCATGTAAATGAATCAGAAGGCTTTTAAGGATTTAAGGATTTTAAGGATTGATAGGTAAATGCTTTAAATAATCCTTTGAAGGAAATTTTCAGTCAGTGCATGCACTTTCAAACGGCGATTGAGCAATGCTAGATGAGATGCATGTGAAGGAAAGCAACTAATCCACATTCAATTTTACTGGATGACTTCCTCATTCTAGAAACTCAGCCTTTTATTATGGAAGTACTACCTATATGATTTAATTTTATTTCTTGTGAATTCTCTTCAAATTCCAAGAAAGACAAACTCTTTGTGTAGTGAAAAATGGATATGGGGAAAATACTTAATTTCTCCCACATCAGAGACATTTTAAGCAATAGAAAAGAAATAGGGAACAATTATTTTCTTCCCTAATCGCATTTAATTTCCCACAGAATACTTTTTAGACAAATGACAGGGGCCATAACCTTAATTGTTCAAAACTGTTAAGCAAATTAATCTGTGAATTTATTTAGAAGTACATCAGGTTCCCTCTTACAGTACTGGGCTTTGAAAGTTCACAATAGGTTTCACATGAGAAGCATGAGACTGATGCTGGCACTCAGTTTATTTGCTTAGGTTGGGACAGGAGCAAGAAGAGAAACACTGCAAATGTTTACTCTGCATAAAATAATTTAATAACATCCATTAAGCTTGCAAGACTGAGTCAAATCACAAAAGCCAGTAGCATTGTCGAATTGTTAGTTATTCTCTGCAGAATTATGGGAAAACATTAATGACTAACATTTTATTAATGCTGTTAATGTAATTTTATTTTTTTTAATAGAGGTCAATAAGAATTGCTGCCTGTAACTCTTAGAGGAAAATTAGTTTTGAAATTTCTTTGTGTGATTCATATTCTTTTCTTGAAAGTTCTCACTCTACTGTAAAATCTGTACAGGTGTAAAAGTAGTGGGTGATCATTTAATGCATCAGCAGAGCACCTCAGATAGGGAATTATGCTGTAAAACCATCTTAGCATGCATTCCCTGTGCTGTGCTCTCAGTCTGGGAAGTGCAGGCAGTTCAGTAACTGGCCCAACACCTGGCCAAGGAAGGAGCTTTAGGGGCCTATCCATGTTATCCCCTGGTTCATCTTTTAAAGCTGTCAGTTCCTCATGCTGAATTTTTCTGCTGCTAAAATGTCACTCTTAAAAATACTATTTTGTAGAAATTGTTTAATTCTGACCTTTGAAAGTACAATCCTCTCCTTTCTGAGATTCTGGTCCTTTTTGGTTTTTTCTTTTGCTGTATTTATAGCCAGAATTACATTAAGAAAATAAAACAACAACAAAAACCCACAAAAAATCCAACCAATCAACCAAACAAAAAATTCTCCAACCAAACCACAGCATAGAAAGAACAAAACTGACACATCTTCCCCCCACCCATCCCCAACCCCTCCTACATTTTTCCTTAGAGGAAATCAGAATTACGTTTTTCAATGTAGATGTGAAGGTTTCTTTCCTTTTTTTGAAATTCAAATAAATGTACATTGCCTTTTTTTTTCTCTAACAGCAAAAACAAGCAGAAGCATCATTATGTATAACCCTCAGTATTTGTAAAAAGTAGTAAATTGCAAGTACCATCTTAAAACAATTTGTGAATAAGGGACAAATTCTGTAAATAATTTTATTAAGAAAACTGTTCAGGTTTAGCAACAACCAAGCACCACTCATAGTGAAGTAAGCAGACTTTTCTCTGTATTTTGTAATTCGGTGGTCAGAGACATCATGAAGTGGAATTCAAATTCATTGTTTCTTGTGGCTTTGATGATTTTGAACCTACTTTGGATATAACCACAATATGTGTCCCACCAGTAGTCCTGTCACAGCAGTGTTATTTAACACTGATACTTACTTAACACTCAGTATTGCTAGGATAGATGGGCTATTATATTACCTTCAAACACATGTAATAATTTCATTTACAAAATAAATTTATTCTGTTTGCATGCAATGCTGCCCCATCCTGTCCCATAGGTTTATCCCTAGGCCAAAATACAGTAAATAATTAGCACGCTGGAATATCTGTGTTCTCCCTTTACCAGGGTTCGTACAGCTCATTCGGTCATCTGAAAACATTTTGGGTGTACATAAGGGCACAAGTGAGGGCTTCAGAAGCACGATTACAGAGCTGGGGAGAATCTAACTTAGTTTTCAGAGCTTTGCTGCAATTTGCTGGATCTGAAATTAATAGACATGTGGAAACCTGTGAGAGAATCAAGCTAGACTCTTTTATCAGCATGTTGTTACCTCCAAGGAGAGACCTGGGTCCCACAGCAGAGCACTGGGCATTCTCCATTTGTGTCTCCCTGAAGCCATTCAAAAAATCAGGGATGACAGGTAAAATTTGCATTCCTTCTTTCCTGCTTATCTTGCAGTTGAGCCCCAAAGTAGCTAATTTTTAACTCACTACAATAAATAAGCTTGCTGACTAATTTTGCTTTTAAAAATCCCTTTAAGCTCTCAGAAACCTTTAGGTTCTCCGTGACTGGAAAAGATAATTATACAGACAAATTTGAAAGGCTTATTTATGTAGTCATTCTGACATATTGTGACCTAAGAAAGTGGTCTGCAAGTCAGACTATTCTAGACAACCTTTTTTCTTGATACCTAGGCATGGAGGTTTCAGCAGTGGTTCTCTTTCCATTTTTGCTCCCCTTTTTCTCTTCATGTGTTTTAAGAATGTCTTCTTTCCTTTTTCTTTTCGTTCTTTTCTCAGTCTCTGCACCAGGTTTTATGGGTAACAGATTTACTTCAATATTTCTTTTATTTTGTTAAATGTGAGGTGAACTGGGTGCTACTTGAATCTGAAATGACCTTGGAGGAATAATGACTCAGTAGGTTTGAAATGGGCCTAAAAGGATTTTCTTGGTGATGATCTAGACTTTTACCATCTGAATCCTAAATACTGCTTATTTTGTAGTATCACAAACTACAGTGACAGAACATCCTAGAATGACAATGAGATAAAAAGTAATTGGGCCATTCTAATCTGGCTGCAATGTAATTATATAAATAAAAATGTTATAGACTAATACATAGGTAAAACAATACAGCACCTGAAACTGCCTTTGGAAAACCACTGAGGAACTTCCCCATGTTCAACAAAATAGATTAAGCTACTTCCTGCAATAAAATTGAATTGACATTTTTATTTCTTACTCTTCCAGGTACAAGCATAAGGCCTAACTGCAAAATAAATGAATAAATAAATAAATAAATAAATAAATAGCTTTTATATATTTCAGAGGATTTTGAATGCCTAATTCATTTAATAATACTAGAATTTTTTTTGCAAAGGGTAAAAGTAGAATTAAAAGTTATCTTCCTTTTTTGATAGATCCTCTCCCACATCTCACAGTTCTTTGTATGCTTCATTTCTACAGAAGTGAGACAAGTGGCAATATCTCTGCATTATTTTTTTTTGCCCAGTGCCCTTTTGCTGAGCGGGTCTGGTGACTGAAAGCAAAGTTATCAGGTTGTACAGAAGCAGGGAGGGAAAGGATGCATAATATTCTCCTTTGTTTAAGAAGACTGGGAAAAATAACATAGTATTTTATTCTGCTTCAGCACCCTAAGGATTATTCTGCATTTCAAGGAAATAAAACCAAATAAAAGCAAGCAAGTGTATAAAGCTACATAATAGTAGTCATTTTCCATTCCTTCAGGATGTACAAAAAGCTGGGACCAATTCCTCTCATGGAAAGGCAAGGCACATTACAACCTCAAATGAAACACTCCAAGAAAACAGTTGTGTTTCCTCCTCCTGAGAACACACCGGCCTCTCCCTAATGAGATCATTGTTCTGTCCATGTCCATTTGTGGAAGTGTTCCATGTGATTTTCTTTCCAGGAGAACAGGGACTATGAGGAGCTTAGCTACATAACCTTTTGTATGAAATCCCATAGCTACTCTAGAAGAAAATAATGACATTCAGGTCATGATAGCTGTGTCTTATATGGTGTCCATAATATACAACTTTTGCATTATAAATCAGGAGGAAAGAGTAGCTTTTCCCCATAAGTCTTGCAGTCAAGGATTTAGCACTGAAACTGTGAAAAATTAGCATGTTACCAGTGCATTACATCAGGAGGTAGTTTATTTAATAGAAAAAAAAAAAAAACCATATCGCCTTGCTTGTCTGTCTCTCTTATGGAGTGCTACTGAAATGGGATATACATGCAGCTGAGAGCAGAGGAGAATACAGAGCACCATGCTATGTGAAGGGGGAAACAAGAAACAGGGAGGAAAAGCCACACATAGTGTGAAAGTCAAATATAGTTGGGAATACAAGGACATATAAAATCTTTAGAGCAACCATTAGAATGTCCCCACCTTCCCAAGGTAATGAAACCCTGAATCTGCTATTGCTCAGTTGTACTTGTGCCCATTTCCAACCTACTCAGAGGTGTTCATGGAATAACAATATGTTTTCTCTTAAATTTCATGTAGAGTTCAGGTTCTCTCTTTTACAGGAATACTTGAGCCAAACAATAGCCTTACACTGAAGGAAACCACATATTTTTGTTCAGATCATTACAAACAGGACAAATAATTACAGCTTAGAACTAGGTTTGAAAACTGTGTAAGACCTGATAGCAGAATTTGAAATTCTGTTGCACACAAGTACTTCTACTGAGATCTAGAGAGAATAAACAGTCTTTTTAGGTATAGTTTTGCTGTGAGATTGTGAGCATTGGGTGAAATTCAAAGTTTTTTACCTACAGAAAACAGAGCCAACCTAGCAGCAGTTTTGTTCTGTCCTTACTAATGTAATTCTGAAGCACTGGTCACTGACAAAGTACTTACATGCAGAACATTAATTCTTTAAGCAGAAAATCTAAATTAATGGTCCAATTCTAAGTCCTCAGCACACAGGTCCTTTCATGTTGTACAGGTGATTGGAACTATTGGAAATGGGTAAAAGATTTCTAATGAAGTGCAAAACAGTGGCAAAAAGTTTCTGTCTTAAGCAGAGAAACTCCTCTGCTTGGTTTTAGACTAAGATTTATTTCAAGTGGTGACAGTGGAAACCTCTAATTTTCAGGCTGCTGGAAAAGGTTATTTTGTCTCCTTGGACATGTTAGGCTTTTCATGATTTCACTCTTGTTTCCATTATGTTTTGACAGGTACAGAGGAGTCAGGACAGGAATATCAAGGTTTTACCACCTTGATGCACCTATTTTTGTGTTATGATTGGATGTGACATTTACTTCAAACTTGGAGAAAAATACAGGTTTCTATTACAGACAAGTTAATAGTTGTGTGAGGAAACATCTGAGAAAGGAAAGGGATGGATCATCTCAGATATGTAGCAGTTCCAACTCTTGATTGCTTCAAAATCAATCAGCACTTTTTTAAATTATGGAATCATACACATTTTAAGGGACATTTTTACTCCAGTTTAAGGGACTTTTAAAGGCTTTTCAAAGTAGATCAAATTCGACTGAGTTGCTCAAGGTCTTGTTGAGTTTTGAATGTCCCCAAGGATGACTATTTCATAGCCTCTCTGGACAACCTGTTTCAGTGTCAGACCACCCCATGGATAAACAAGATTTCCTGGTTCTCATCAGAATTCCCTTGTACCTGCCTGCATCCTTTGCTTTTTCTCCTACCTCTCTGTCCCTTTCAAAAGAGTCTGGCTCCACTCTCTCTATAACCCCTGAGAGGTCTTTGGAGACAGCAGCAGTATCCCTGTCTTTCCTTCAGGCTGAACCAGCCCAGTTCTCATGCCCTCTCCTCTCCCTTCATGGTGCTGTCACTCTGACCATCCTGGTGGCTCACTCACAGAGGGACTCCAGTGTCTTTCTTGGACTGGGGAGCTCAAAGCTCTGCATGGCACCCCTGTAGGGGTGAGCAGAGCAACAGGGAAACACTTGCCTTAGCTTGCTGGTCACACCCTTGCTAGAGCAGCCCGGGTTGCCACAGGCTGCCTTTGCCACAGGCACATTCCTGGTTTATGCTCCAAGTGTTGTTCACCAGGAACCCCAGGTCCTCTTCTGCAAAGCTGTGTTGTAGCTGGTCTGTCCCCAGCACGTACTGGTTCCTGGCCTTTTTGTTTTCCCAGTTCAGGCCATTTACCTCTGCTGAGGTTTTCATGAGGTTCCTGAGGGCATATTTATACAGCCTGTTGAAGTTTGTCTGAATAACACCCCTGTCCTCCAGCCTACCAACCACTCTCCCCAGTTTGAACAATGAGCAATGAGGCAGAGTGTGCACCTCTGCCTCATTGCTCAGGTTGTTAATAAATAAAATAAACAGTATTAGCTCCAGTATCAATCACTGAGGCACACAGCAGGTAACCAGCTGCCAGCTGAACTTTGTACAATTGACCAGAACCCCTTGAACCTGATGAGCAAGCCAATATTTCACCCACCTTATCACCTACCTCTGTGGCACATTTTGGTTATAGAATACTGTAGAAGACTGTCAAAAGCATTTCACTTTCTAGGAATGTTTACATTTCTCTATTTGAGTTTCCTACTCTACACTCTAGTCCCCTCTTTCTGCGTAGAGCAATAGATTTAAACCATTAAAATGAACTATCAGTTCTGACACTGAACAGGTATGTCCTTTTGCCTTTAGTTTCCTTGTGAGTCAGTGGATAAAGGCACTTCCAGAGATAAATCAGTTTGCCAAGAGCAGAATTAACTCTAAGAGTTTTCTCTTTTTGGTAAGAAAGGTTTTTTTTTTAATTATTTAATTTAAATCCCTGTTATGTCCCTTAACTCTCTTAATTTTATCCCCTTGTTAATCCCTAGTATTCTTTTCTTCATACATACTGAGAAATATCCTTGTGCCTTGCCTGATTTTTCCTTAATTCTCACATTGTTTTAAAACTCTTGGTACAGCCACAATAATTTCTTATCTTTGCTTTCTGTCTAACATGAGAGATGTTTGCTGTTCTCTCTCCATTTATAAACCTCTTCAGATAATTCTACCTTCCTGGCAGCCTTCTGTCATTTAAATTAAGTTTCCAGAAGACTCCATTTGCCAGGTCCTTGAGTGTGTTACAGTTTGGTTTATATTTCTTCTAATCCCTTGGCTCCTTCCTCTCCTTACAATAATGAATTCTTCTCATTCAATTTCACCAGGTTTGCTTCCCACTTTTATGTTTTCAGACATTTTCTAGTGCCAGTCAAATTGAGAACAGCCACTTCACCAGTAGCTTCTAATTTGCATGGTTGGGAAAACAGAGAGTTAGAAGGGGAACAGGGCAAGGGAGAAATCATTACCAGAAAATTTTCCTGGAATGACTGTTCCTGTACTAGGAGATTTCAGCATGTCTGAGGGTACTGCTGACCTTTAGAGCATGATCCTTTATGCTAACAAACTGTTAAACTGTGCCCTCACTGGTGTGAGTTTGGCCCTTCTAGCTACTTCTTTCCCCAAATATTTCTTGGGGGCAGTTCAGTTCATCCTCATTCTGGGAGTCATTAGCAATGGGTAGTTTGCACACAGACACTGATTTGGAGCTAAGAGATTTTATCTAACTTCATACTACTTGGCCTCGGTGCAAAGGAAAATCCTTAGATATGCTTTATTCAATGGTGTATGAGATTGCTGTACTGTGTACATTTGCTTTTCCAACAAATTTGATGACTCTATCATTAGATTCTGCTTCTTGTATACTTCAGCTGTCAATTTGAAAAAACTCTTCTCCTCCTGGTTAATACTTCACAGACTTTTGTGGTTAAACCAACCTGGATCTCATCTCTTGAGCTTCACAAAGACTATACCTTCTTGGCATGAACCTTAACACTCTTTCCACTGACTTGCATATTTGCTGCTTAGTCAACAGCATGGATCTATGCCTTTCCCAGGCAAAAGGACCTTTTAGCCATAAGTGTTATTGGAGAGCTGACTCCCAGTGTCTTTCACAGCAAGTGAGATTTTTGTTATTGTGATTGTCTCAAAGGCAATAAATGGCTTGAGGTTTTTCATTTATTTCTTTTTTAAAAAATATGCACCTTAATTTCCTTTTCCTTTGTAAGAGATAGTTTCATGAAAATGAGCAGGAAGCAGGAAAAAGCTTTTAGGACTTGAAGAAGGAAAAATTAGAATATGTAAAGATTTTTAAAGGATTTAAGTATTTCAAAGAAGATTTTAAAATGCAGAGGATAATACATAGGATAATGCAGAGGATCCTGGAGAATGATTAGATGAAAATGGTTCTTCAACTCAAGGCAACAAGTATACACACATACAAAGATATCTCCATCCAAATCATGACATTCCTCAATGGATGCCTTATTATGTATTTTATTTATGAGCAATTTTAGTCACTGATAGGCTTCCCAAATATTAGGGCAGAGCTTCTTGAGTAATTTAAAGTCAGGGTACAAGACAAGATCAGAAATCCAACCCATGTAGTATTTTTAGGATCTGTTATTATTATACCATTATGTTGAAATAAAATTACTGAGGACTTAATACTATTTTAAAATTATTTCAGAAGGAAGTAGTCACTGTCTTATTATATTTCTTCAATATTTATTCCTCTCTATTTAGCTTCATAATAGAAATGAACATTAATATATGGCTAGTTTGAAGCAGGTTTGTGCACACATACTTTTTTCACCCATTTGCAACTCATTTCCTTTTATTTCTTTTCCCGGTAAAGGCTGCAGATTTTCTAATATGCTAACTTATCTGAAAATCTTTGCAAGACCTTGGTGACTGAGAATTGTTTTTGAGTGTAAGGCATTTGGATTGATTTATATACGAAGAAACATGAAGAAATACGAAGATATACGAGGAAATATGAAGAAGCATTTTGAAGATGTGACTTATGATGAATTAGAGGTACTGAGTCTATTTATGTTTCATCAAATTTTTATTTCTTGGTACTTCTTATGCTGGTGTTAGTGAAACTTGATTTGCATGCCTGTCACTTACAGTGAAGAAAATATTTCTCACACCAGATTTGAATAAAACATACAACTTTTAGAGCTATCTCATATAATAACATTATAGTGGAGTTGATTAAACCTTCTTCAGAATATTTATGGGAAAATATTTTTCCACTCTTTGCCAAATCCTTAGTTAAATTCAATAATAACTCCAAATACTTATCAATTAGAAAAAATATATAGATAGGCAAAAAGTATTTTTTGGGGTTTTCTTTCACCAAAAATATTTTTAAAAGCTTTAAAAAATCAATATTTTTTAAATATTGAAGAAAATTGCTTATTTTGATTTTGGTGTATCTATTAGCTTGTGTTTGTAGCAATGTTGTATGGATACCTAATTTCAGATGCAGGAAATTCAGTTTTACTTTGTTAATATTCTTTCATTTTTGTCTATTGTTATATAAAGGTTCTATGCCAATTTCTAAAGTAACCAGCAGCATTTAATAGGAATTACAGTATGGGAACATGAAGGGGAAGGGAAGTTTTGACTCAGTAATGCATGGGCTCTTTTTCAGTCCTATTTTGTTTCTATAGTTGTACTTCAGATCTCTTCCTTTTGGTGTGCTTGGCTTTTGTTATCAAGAGGTAGTTGATAAATAATTGTCCACTTGCATATCTTATCCTGACATGGGATATGGACTCAGATGTGGAAGCAAGGAAGTCTTCTCAGGTCTCACTGCACAACCACAGCCAAAGAAACCACAAGGCAATTCCTACAAACTTCCCAAGGCAAGTTTTACTCAAAGCTAGAGAATGAGCATCACACACATCACAAAAGTCTACCCTGTGACTTTCAAAATAGACTGAGGGCTGTCTACTTTCATGGAGACTTTTCTTTAGTTTGGCTTGGCACTTTATGTTTTCAGAACACAGGTATAAAACATCAGAAAGGCCACACCAGGTCAGAGCATATCTGAGAGAGATACCTGACATTCCACCTCTGACTGGAGTCAAAAACAGGTGCCTGTGGTTGTGCAAGAATGATTTGAAAGAGTGCAGTCTCAGATTGTGTTCTCCTTGATTCTCTTGATTGCTTTTTTTCCTTATCTTTTTCCAGTCAAAAATGTCCATGTGGAATGGCTTTCCTTTGGAAAATGTGATTTGATAGAACTCAGACACAGCATGGTGATATGTTCATTTACTGGAAGATTAAAGAGGAAGCAGACAGGTTTGCAGGCTAAGCTGGAGTCCTATGGCTGTCTAGACTTAGAATCAAGATCCATAAAAGACAAGCTAAAATGTTCTAAATTAGCCTGAAGCAGAATTCACAAGATTTAGCCTTACAAAAGAAATGAAAATCTTTGATCTTTTATCTTGAACATGGCTATTTTTAAAGGGGTAGAAAACAGTCTTGTGAAGAGTCTTGGTCTTTTGCCTCTGATACCTGAATGGATGATATGTAACAATTTGCTCTGTCCCTCCACCTTACCTTGGTACTGATATGATCCTTTCTCCAGTAACACATCCCTAGAGCTTGGGTTCTGCAAATCAACTGCAATCTGTTTATATACAGATTTACAAGGAAATATTTAATTCCAAGATCAGCTGCTGTCTTGCCTTTCTTCACTCAGGCCTGTGTTAACAAGGATGTGGAAGACTGGTGGTTGACTGACTGGAGCAAACAGAGGTAAAAGCCCTGACTCTAGGTTAGAGATGCATCATTCAAGGATGAAGATTATGAGCTACTTTGTAGTTCAAGAAGGCAAAATCATGGAAGAAGGGGAAAAAACCCAAACAGTGAAAAGGGAAAGAAAGAAGTATTACAGAAACTGTAAGTAAAGGCTTAGGAAAACAAAACAAAACAAAACAAAACAACCCAGCATATGATTGTTTTCATAGAAAACGTTGAGAATGTTGAGTAGGAACTAAATCTCTGAAAAAATTAAAATGTTTCATGATTTACCAGGAAACCCTAATGGAAGGATCTGGTCTAAACTTCTAGAACAAAGCAGTACCAATAACCATACTACCTACAAAAATATTTCCAGTTGATCATTCTAGTTACAGTTATGTAACAAAGAAGTTATTTTCAGGACAAACTACAGGTTCCAGATAGTGCATCTTTAGATATAAGAAGCCTGAAAGGTACTTTGTAAGCTGTCTGGGGAAACCGCAGCATTATGAGGTGACATATATACATAACTTTTGTAACTTGTCCTAGCTACAAGAATAACGAATGGTTGCTTATGGCAGTTGAAACACATCCACCAAAGATCAGACTGTAAAAATAAAGATGAGTTTCTGGAGTTTTCAATACCAAAAGCCAATTATCTGTTGCTCAAGTAAAGACAGTTCAAGGGAAAGTCTGTTAGAGAAGCAGAAATCATTCCTGTGTAGATTGGTAGGGGGCTAAGGACAGTCTAGACCATTGATGTGAAAATGTCCAGATAGCAAAGCATGAAGTGAACAATTAAATTTAAATAACCTGCAGTTTGAAAATGTTTGGGTTTTTTTCTCTCCATTGATCGTGATGCACTCCATTGTACAAGATGCACTTGTTAGATGATGATTAGAGTCAAGAAAGATGTGTTATGATGCACACTAGGAGAAATTTATGAAAAGAGTTTGGCTGAGCATCTTCCTTCAGAATAAATGTAAGAAGAGCAACGAGCTGTTTTACAGAATAAAGTCGGTGAGACAGCAGGAGTCGTATCTGCTGACAAAGAAAAGTGGAGCTAAGTGATCAAAGAGATTTCAATAGCAGCTGAATAGGACATTACAGAGCTGGGGATCTGAAACAGAAGCAGCAACTGGAATATTCAGCATTCAGAAAATATCCAGAAGTAATGTTCAAAATGATCATGGGAAGCCACAGAGCAAAGCCAGGAAGCATTGGGGATTTGGAAGCTGGGAGGGAGATTACTGGAGCTATGTGGAAGTTAGGAACACTGAGGGGAATTTGGAAGCTGTGGGAGGCCATGATCATGAAAAAAATGCTAAGTTATGGAGTGGTAGGAACAACTCCAGAGGTTTTATGACAAAACTTAAAGGTTTCTCGGTCGGATTATTCATTTAACAACTTTTTATGTTTTTATACTTGCAGGATAGAACAAGCTTTGGAAGAACCAGATCAGCATCTGAAAACAATAGAATCACAGGTCTCAAAATGCAGAGATAATAGGTTTGGACAGACATGACTGTAATGTTGTCAGCTGCTGCTATTCCATATCAAGGCCTCTAATACTTGCTGTTTATTCTTCAAGCCAAAGCCTGTGAAGACAAGTGATTAGAAGAAAATATTTGCTGCTTTTTTGGTTATTAAGGGAGATTCTGAAAAAATCTTGAAATCATGACACAAAAGTACGCTAACAGTTAAAAATACACACAACAAAAATATCCAGCAACTGTTTATTTGAAATCTCAGATTTTTCATGACCAGCTGTTTCAAGACCAGAGCCATGACTTGCTAACATTTGATAAATAAATGATGTAACTGAGGGCAGAAATTGGTCAATGGACTCTTGCAAATTATGACAGTAAAAGGAAGGCATTAAATAGTTTGATATCCAGATTGTATTTCCAGAGATCCAACAGGGATCCCAAGTCTGGGATTTTTTTCCCCCAACAGCTATTTTCTCCCATAAAGATATTTTGTAATTGGAAGTGAAAAAATTAAACAAACAAAAAACCCTTACCAAACAGTCAGAAGGCATTGTGATACAAAAACTACTAAAGCCAGGTTACTTTGACTTTTTTCAGGGTGCAACAATTTTTAGTATGGGAACTGTAAGGAGAATCATAAAGCAAACTGTATACTAAGATTTGCAAAACTGCAGCGCAAAGAAATCAAGATGGGCAAAAATTTTTCAGTTTTATATAAATCAGAGTCTTTCTAAATTCTGCTTCCTGCTTCTGATATTTAGAAGTCCCTTATTTTTCCTTGTCTCTCACACCTTTGCTGGAAGCATTTCCTGTTGCAGGAGCTGATTTCTCAGGTCCAGCGGACTTGTACTGTTTCAGTCTTTGTCCCGCCAAAACTGACCAATACTTAGTGACAGCTAGTTACCAGAAAAGAGCATTTTCTTCTTCTTTGATGATTATTACAGCCTACACATCAGGCAAGATAGTTTCTAACTGCAATGAGATGATACAGGAAGGAAGAAAGCAATTTCCAATTGAGAGTTCTAGTTTCTGTTGTTTGGCAGGTACCTCCCTTGTTGTTGTCATTTATCAGAAGAGTGTTTTTTGTATTTCTTTAGAAAAGTACAAAGCTTCAAATGGGCATGGCACTAACTTTTGAATTCTGGTCTGCTATTTTAGTCTATGACAACTACGGGAAAAACAATTGCATTTAGCATGTCACCATTACTTCTTTTGCATGACAGACTCCATGACTAGTTTTAATGACTGCAGTTTCTATATTGTAGCAGCTGGATAAACACTAATTAGCTGTTGGGCACAAAAGTCTTAACGGGCCAAAGAGAAATGTCTGGATATCCTGCTAAGCCAGCAAATAAAGGAATATGTAATAATTACAAGGACAAGAGTTTTAACTGGATGCATTAGGGAAAAAAGGAGTGGATCGAGACAACCACCAATTTCATTGTAAGGTTCAGTAATGGAAAATATATATTAAAAAAATCTGGGGGCAGTCCAAGTTGGTTTTTTGTCTTTTTTCTGGTCCTGCAGACCATTTAAAAAGTTCTGGTGTTACTGAGTGGACAGTGAAGTATGATTTTCCTTTATTATGTTATTTTGAAGTTAAATTGCCCTTTTCTGTCTAGCAATGCTTTTAGTTCTGATAACCCTGAGATCATATTGGCAAATTTTCTTTTTCACACATTTGAAACCTCTGGTCTTAATGGCAGCTGTGATGTCCTTTCACAGAATCTGAAGATTTTAAATTAATCTGTACTAACAATCACAACAAAGTCAGGACAGTGGGCAAAATTTGGAATTGCAAGAAACTCAGATTAAAATGTAGCCTGCAAAATTAGTCTGTGGAGAGGATGTATGAACTGGAAGAATCACAAATTTGACTTTGAGATGCTTTATGAGCCTACGGTGCTGACAGTTAAACACATTTCTTTTTCATTGTGTACAAAGAAAATACAAAGAGGGCAAGTGGGTGAATGGGCCAGAAAGCACTCTTCATATGCTGAGGTATTGGCAACGTATCAAATACCAGAACAGATTCTAGAATTATGCTGTGATAAGTCAAAATAGTTATTTTTTTACCATTCTTGTTCATAAAATGAACCCCTTATTTATATTCCCTCTGCAATGATGAGATACTTAGCAAGAAGCGTCTATAATTTTTGCAAGCATCTGGACCACCAAAAAAACGGGAATGAGAGCAACCCAACCTATTAACCCCCAACTCAAAACATTTATTGCCCAGTTGTTAACTAAAACATTCAATTTGGTTTGGATTTTTTTTTTTTTTTTAGGAAGTTCCTTACTGAAATTCAGGTTTAGTTGAAAAATTTACTATCTAACGATGGAGTTTATTTAGTAATGAATTTTCCTATGGGCAGAACATAAATAACCATGTGTTCGAGACCCTGCTCTCTGAAGAATATGCTTAAGGCAGGAAAACTGAGGTGGTTTTGAAGTCATCTATCCAATGCAGTCTGTTTATCTGTACGCATACAAGTTAAAACAGCTCTACCTGAAAGATAAGACCTTTTTGTCTTCGTTTTCAGACAGCACTTTGCTCGTGAGCATATTTCTAAGCAACAATCGACAAAACCATGCTAATGGAAAATGCTCAGCGTTTATATACAGTCGGTCGCGGGTTATTTAAGGACAGCTCTGCTAAGTAAAACTAGTTAGATAGCTATCTAACCCCACATCAGCCTAGCTATAGCTGTATCTCTTAAGTGCCGGTGTCACCTGAACCGCATATCCCGTAGGCAGCCGTCCGTGCCTCTCTCCAAGTGCGGGAGCGAGGCACGGGCGGAGCTCTGCCCGCCCGAGGAACGGCCCGGCCCGGCCCGACGCTGCTCCAGGCAGGAGGGCTGCGGGGGAGCACGGACCGCACCGGGCTCGGGACGGCGACGAGGAGGAGGCGGCGGTGGCAGCCGCCCCCCGACCGCGGGCCGCACCTGTGCCCCGCGGCGGCCCCGCCCCGGCCCCTCCCGCTGCCGGCGGGGCT